>BSBK01000029.1:1035000-1097500 GCA_027943335.1 Chamaecyparis obtusa
CCTGGATGTAAGAGCAATCTTGCATCACCCAAAAATATTTTTATTTTTGTATTCAATAAGGGCTATCTTGTGTAGAGCCGCTATTTATGGAAACTTTCTATTTTTAGTAAGTTGGTCTTACAATCTCGGAATGTTCTAATTTTACATGTGGAGGTTCATCTCAGTCATATCAGCCTGCCAGCAAAGTTTCATGGCTAGATCAGGTCTAGTTTTGAAGATATTGAAGATTTTCGGTATTGGCAGCAGGGTATAGAAACTTCAAACTCAGTTTTGAAGGCTTTAGAGGCCCTGGATGAGGTTGAAAATTTGGGTGATAGGTGTTTTGTGTGGGTCAAGCCTGTAGAGTGCTTCGTGGTGTTTCTAGAATGGGGTTATAATAGCCAATCGAGTCAACGTGCGATGACTTATGGTCTTCAGAAGTTGGGTCACCTGAAATGGTAGAAAATAATTGTTCTTCAAAATTTCTATTTGGGTTTCAAAACTCATTTTGAGCTGACTTTAATGTAATAAATTGTAAAATAAAATAATTCTAAGTTTGGTTGGCCCTAAGGACTAAATTTCTAGAACCTTCTTGGGCGGTGGAAATTGCCTATATAAAGAAGGCCCGTAATGTTGTCTAGGGCAGTTCTGGGTAGTAGATCTGGGTATTGATTCGAGGCTTTGTCCTACAGAATATTGTAAGGGAATGCCCATGTGGCTTTGCATATTGTAATTCTGAAAGTTTGTAATTCCACATTTGTGGAGATAATAAGAAGCCAATTTTCTGTTCTTGCATATTATTGTTGTTGTTTCTCTATTTATGTTATGTGTTTGTGGTATTAAGAGGAGCACCCTTCATCAAGTGGTATCAGAGTAGGAGTTCTTGAGTGTGTAAATAGATCACCGACTGTGAGGCAGTTTACACCAGGACCGTGGTTAGGGTTTCAGCACACATCGCGAAAATGCCTCCATGAAGAGAATGTGGTGGAAGAGTTGGTGTTATGACACCTAAGGTTAGAGAGCTGTAGAGACAAGTGCGAGCATTGCAAGAAGAGATTTGTAGAGGAATGAATCTTAATGTCAGAGATAAAAGCGAGGATGAAGCTGAAGAAGAATATCAAGAAGGAGAAGCTAAAATTGTGAACCAGGAGGAAGAAAGACTTTTTCGGGCGATTTCCAAGATTGGGAAAAGACCTAAGATTGAGGTTCCTACATTTTCTAGAAATCTTAACCCAGAGGAATTGATCAATTGGATCAATGAATGTGAGGAATATTTTAAGTATGAAGATGTTGAGGATCCTGATAGGGTCAAATTTGTGAAGGCCAGACCGAAAGGTCATGCGAAGATCTGGTGGCAAAAAATTCAATTGGAGTGAAATAGAAGAGGGAAAGATAAAATCACAAGATGGGATTGGATGGTGGATAAATTGAAGTGACAGTTCATTCCTATTGATTATGAGCTTGACCTACTAAAGAAAATGCAAAGTTTGAAGCAAGCAGGAAGATCTGTTCAGGAGTATATAGAGGAGTTCTATCGACTCCTCATCAGAACAAGCTATGCAGAAGCTGATAAGGAGAAAGTTTCCTGATACCTTAATGGGTTAAGGCCAAGCATTCAAGAGGAGTTGAATTTGGTTCAAATGAACAGTATTGAGGAGGCATACTAGTTTTCCCTAAAAGTAGAGGAAAAGTTGAACAAGAAGTTTGAGAGCAGACAAAATAGAAGAGGTCATGGTGGAAGATCTGGTGGATGGTCATATGGTGGCTAAAATGAAGATCCAAAAAAAAAGGATGAGGCCAGTAGCAGCCAGAATTAGAGAGGAAACAATTCCAATCATTTCCAAGATCAGAATAATAGAGATCAGAGAGGAAGAGGAAGAGGACAAGGATCTAGAAGAGGAGGCTTTCGTGGAACATATTTTCACTATGGAGAAGAAGGTCATAGGGCATTTGAATGTCCTCAGTGCCAAGGTAGAACAGAAAGGAGAAATGAAGGCTAGGCTAGAGTTGCACATGTAGATGAAGATGCTAGATCATCAATTTCTGAAGATGCTGAAAGAGGAGAAATGCTAATTAATAGAAGAGTCTTGCTGAGTGGTGAGAATGAACCTGAACAAAGGAGGAGCCTATTTTGCACTAGATGCAAGTGTGAGGGTAAATGCTATGATGTGATTATCGATAGTGGAAGCACTGACAATTTGGTGTCAGAAGAGATGGTGACAAAGTTGAAGCTCAAGAGACAGAAACACCCACATCCATATTGGATTGCCTAGGTGTAGGATGACCACAAGGTCATGGTTAGTGACCAGTGCCTGGTAAAGTTCAAGATCAGCGGGTACCAAGATGAGGTACTATGTGATATCATCCCTATGGATGCATGTCATATGTTGTTGGGTAGACCATGGCAGTTTGATAGATGTGTTGTACATGATGGTCATGCGAATACCTATTCCCTGAAAAAAGATGGAGTGCGACATAAGCTAAAGCCATTGAAGGAGACTGAAGAAAAGGTATGTGGTAATGCAAGAATAACATTTGTTGATGGAAAAAAATTCCTAGATGGTATGAGGCATGAGCATGTGTGTGTGTTACTTTAATTCCAAAAGCTAGTAAAGAAAAAGTAGAGGATGTACCTGTAGAGGTTATAGATTTGTTGAATGAGTTTCAAGATATTGTATTTGATAATGTACCTGATGGATTACCACTTGTAAGGAAGATAAGTCATCAGATGGATTTGATTCTAGGAGCTAGTTTTCCAAACAAGGTAGCACACAGAATGACACCAGTAGAAAGTGAAGAGTTGAACAGACAAGTACATGAGTTGTTACATAAGGGATTGATTTGGGAGAGTCTGAGTCCATGTGTTGTACCAGCAGTATTAGCACCAAAGAAGAATGGAGAATGGAGGATGTGTATAGATTCCAAAGTAATAAACAAGATCACAATCAAGTACAGGTTTCCATTGCCACGAATGGATGATATTATGGACTGTTTGAGTGGAGCTGTGTATTTCTCAAAGATAGATCTGAAGAGTGGATATCACCATATTCAAATCAGAGAAGGAGATGAATGGAAGACTACCTTCAAGACAAAGGAAGGACTGTATGAGTGGTTAGTCATGCTTTTTGGGCTAACCAATGCACTGAGCACTTTCATGCGGCTCATGAACGAGGTTCTGAAAGAATTTCTGGGTAAGTTTGTCATTGTTTACCTAGATGATATTTTGATTTTTAGCAAGATATTGGAGGAACATATGATGCATATTCATATGGTGTTTGATAAGTTGAGAGATGAGAAATTATTGATTAATTTGAAGAAGTGCAGTTTTGTGAAGAAAGAGTTAGTGTATTTAGGATTTTTAGTTTCAGCAGAAGGTCTAAAAATAGACCCAGAGAAGGTACAAGCTATCATTGAATGGCCTACTCCAAGGAGTGCTACTGAGGTAAGATCTTTTCATGGTTTGGCTAGCTTTTACAAGAAGTTTATCAAAAATTTTAGCAATATTTGTGGACCCTTGACTGAAACAATGAGAGGGGATAGAAAAGAGTTTAAGTGGACTAATGGGGTAGAAAAGAGTTTTCAATTGTTGAAACAAAAAGTTATAGAACAACCTATTTTAGCACTTCTAGATTTTAATAAGGTGTTTCAAGTAGATTGTGATGCTAGTGGTACTGTAATAGGAGCTTTTATGAGCCAAGAAGGTAAACCTGTTGCATATTTCAGTGAGAAGTTAAATGATGCCAAGAGGAAGTATTCTATTTATGATCAAGAATTTTATGCTATAGTTCATGCATTAAAGAAGTGGAGACATTATCTACTTCCTATGGAGTTTATTTTGTATATTGATCATCAAGCTTTGCAATATTTGAATAGTCAAGGAAAGTTGAATTAGAGACATTTGAAATGGGTTGAGTTTTTGTAGAGTTATACATTTGTTTTGAAACACAGGAGTGGAAAGTCTAATAGGGTTGCAGATGCTCTTAGAAGAAGGCAACTATTGCTGATAGAGATGTAGATTGAAGTGGTTGGGTTCAAGGAACTCAAGAATTTGTATCCAGAGGATCTTGATTTTGGTGGAGCTTGGAAAGCTTGTAAAGATCTTGTTACTCTAGATAAGATGAAATGGTTGGATTTCATCATCCAGGATGATATGCTATTCAGAGGGAGTCAGTTGTGCATTCCAAGAAGTTCTATGAGGGAGAATCTCATCAAAGAGAAGCATAGTGGAGGATTGGCTGGACATTTTGGTTGTGATAAAACCCTTGCTTTGGTTGGTGAGAATTATTATTGGCCACAATTGTAGCACGATGTGAAGAAGTTTGTATAGAGTTGCAGAGTATGTCAGATGGTGAAAGGAGTGAAGCAAAATATAGGGTTGTATCAGCCATTACCTGTACTAGGGAGGATATCAGTATGGACTTTGTTCTTGGTTTACCGAGGACATAGCGGGGACATGATTCAATTTTTGTAGTAGTTGACAAATTTTTGAAGATGACACATTTCATTCCCTATAAGAATACTAATGATGTTGTTCATGTAGTAGAATTATTTTTCAGAGAAGTTGTGAGACTACATGGTTTGCCAAAGACCATAGTTTCAGATAGAGACACTAAGTTTGTTGGATATTTCTGACCTACATTGTGGAAGAAGTTGAAGATAGATTTGAAGTTTAGTTCATCACATCATCCACAGATTGATGGATAGACAGAGGTGGTGAATATAAGTTTGGGAAATCTGCTGAGATGTTTGGTTGGAGATAAGCCAATAGGATGGGATTTGATTTTACCATAGACAAAATTTGCATACAATAATTCTGTCAATAGGAGCACTGGTAAATCATCATTCCAGATTGTATATGGAAGTAGTCCAAGAAATGCATCTGAATTGAGAAAGATAGATAAAGGAGAAATAAGTAGTGCTGAAGCTAAGGATTTTGCAAAACACTTGAAGAACATCCATGAGGAGGTGAGGAAGCATATTACCAAGATGAATGCACAGTATAAGGCTAAGGCAGATGAGAAGAGGCATAAGGAATTTTAGGTTGGAGATGAAGTCATGGTTCATTTGTGGAAGGAGCGATTTTCGGTTGGTACATATAACAAGTTGAAAATAAAGAAGTTTGGGCCATGTAAGATACTGAAGAAGCATGATTGAGGAAATGCATATGAGGTAGAATTGCCTACTGAGCTGAATATTTCACCAGTGTTTAACATTTTAGATTTGACAGAGTATCATGAAGGAGGTGTTGAAGATGAAGTTGCAGCAGCACAATGGAGTATTCCAGCAACCAGTTCAGATATCAAGGAGATTGAAGACATACTGGATAGTCGTGTTGGTAGAAGCACAAGGAACAGGACATATGAAGAGTATTTGGTCAAATGGAAAGGATGACCTGTTGAAGATTCATCATGGCTAACAAAGGAGGAGGTTAACCGTCTTGGTTTTCCTCTACACACCTGAGTCGTGACAAGGTCACATCTCAAATTACCCCAGGTGTCTGATGCAGGAGCATCCTGGGTGTAAGAGCAATCTTGCATCACCCAAAAATATTTTTGTTTTTGTATTCAATAAGGGCTATCTTGTGTAGAGCCGCTATTTATGGAAACTTGCTATTTTTAGTAAGTTGGTCTTACGATCTCAGAATGTTCTAATTTTACATGTGGAGGTTCATCTCAGTCATATCAGCCTGCCAGCAAAGTTTCATGGCTAGATTAGGTCTAGTTTAGAAGATATTGAAGATTTTGGGTATTGGCAGCAGGGTACAGAAACTTCGAACTCAGTTTTGAAGGCTTTAGAGGCCTCGGATGAGGTTGAAAATTTGGGTGATGGGCGCTTTGCATGGATCAAGCATGTAGAGAACTTTGTGGCATTTCCAGAATGGGGTTATAATGGCCAATCAGGTCAACGGGCGATGACTTATGGTCTTCGAAAGTTGGGTCACCTGAAATGGTAGAAAATAATTATTCTTCAAAATTTCTGTTTGGGTTTCAAAACTCATTTTGAGCCGACTTTGATGTAATAAATTGTAAAATAAAATAATTCTAAGTTTGGTCGGCCCTAAGGGCTAAATTTCTAGAACCTTCTCAGGCGGTGGAAATTGCCTATATAAAGAAGGCCCGTAGTGTTGTCTAGGGCAGTTCTGGGTAGTAGATCTGGGTATTGATTCAAGGCTTTTTCCTATAGAATATTGTAAGGGAATGCCCATGTGGCTTTGCATATTGTATTTCTGAAAGTTTGTAATTCCACACTTGTGGAGATAATAAGAAGCCAATTTTCTATTCTTGCATATTATTGTTGTTGTTTCTCTATTTTTGTTGTGTTTGTGGTATTAAGGGGAGCACCCTTCATCATATATATATATATATATATGTGTGTGTGTGTGTGTGTGTGTGTGTGTGTGTGTGTGTGTGTGTGTGTGTGTGTGTATGTATGTATGTATAAAATACACACACACATATGTATATATAACATTTATAATGTATAGATAACCTTTCGTATTTCCCTTAAATTCTTGTGTGTTTGTCTATATATATATATATATATATATATATATATATGTATGTTAAGAAGATTTTAATATTCATACAAATTTTGATTATTAAATAATTACCTATGTAAATATATTTAATATAATATATAATTACATTAATATATATATATATATATATATATATATATCTTATAATAAATATATTACATATTATAAAAATTTCCCAAACTTCATAATACCTGCAACTATATAACAAAATTTATATCCATTAAAAAATTGTCAATCAAAAAAAATTCATATTAAACAAAAAACGTAACTCACGTTTCATTTTATTAACCCCCACCTCCCCCCGCACATGGTATTTTATTTAAATTAGGGTTGAAGCCCATGCGGTGGACGAAGGGCTTGCACCGACCTGCGCCCACTAAGGGTGTCGTGGTGTAGCCTTGCCACTATCCCCTTTGGGGGTGGTGGTCAGGGGAGCCCCCACCACCCTTAGAGGATGCGAGTGAGGCTCAGCCCTCCCACCCTATTCGCTAGTTGCAGAGCAGGGCTTCTGATTTGCTCCCACAGCAGGTAGTCCCTTGTTAATTTATTTTTTTAAAAAATTATTAACCCCTAATTAAAAAACAAAACGCAGTTCTGCATTTGCTCAAAAAATAAATAAATAAGAATAGGTATACCAAAAATTTGTAACGAGTAAATAGAAGATTACATAAATCTTCAGATAAAATAACTAAAGATGTAAATAATAAGAGAACAATAGATGTAAAGAAACATTTACATGCATAAAATGCCAGAATATAATAGATTTTTTCTTAACAATATTGGGGAAAATAAATGGGAAAAAATAATAATAGAGTAGGGACTGTTGTTTCCAACAAAGATTTAACTCTGTGCCCTGGCAAAGATTTATTTAAAATATGAAAACAAAAGAATCCCTTTTGTTAAAAGTAAAATAGAGATTTAGCATAAATCAAAAATAAATTTATACCTTGATGTAATTTGCTGAAGATTTCATTTGAGATTTTGATGAAATTTCTATTATAGATCCTCCATGGTAGCATTCTCTTGGCATGAATATATACACAAGTATATATAGAAGTATACACATACTTGTGTGTATATACACCCTTGTATACTTGTTTGTATAGTCCCCCTTTGTATTTTTCTTCTACTTAGCTCTTGGCCCAACCTGTAAACCCAAAATAGAGAAATTAGGGTTTTGGCCATGTTTTATTTTTGGGCCAAACCCTGATTTGAAATTAGGGTTAGGGTTGGCCTATGAAGCCAAAAATAATTTTCATTTTAATTTTGAAAATATTATTTAATGTTGGTTTGTCAATTAAATACTAGTATCAGTATTTAATGCAGTTGACTTTTCCCCCTTCTCTTTTTGAATTTTGATTTTAAAATATTACTTAATTTTACCTTTTGAATCCCAAGATTCCTTTATTGGCAATTTAAAATATTTGGACATTAAATGTTATTTTGATTTATTTTTTAACTTTAATATGTAGGATATCTATTTATGGACCATTTTAATATTTAATTATTATTTTGAGATTGAGGTCTCGGATCTTTAAATTATTATATTTTAATATTATTTGAAACATTATTAATGTTTTATTTAAGGAAATTAATTGATTTTCATTATTTCAAATATCCCTTGCTATTTTTTTTAAATATTTGAATTATTAGGGGATAAGTAATTTTATAAATCCTAGGAGGGTCCTAGGTGAATTATTTTACCCTAATAATAATAATATTTTGAGATAGTAATTATTATTGTGTTTAAATATTTTAATCCCTTAGTTGGATTAGTATAAATGTTTATTGAACATTAAGTAAATTATATTTTAATTGAGGGATATATTAATTTAATTTCAATTTATGGGTTATTATTATATTTTGATTAATAATACTTTGTTAACCCTTGTTGCGATAGGGTTATTTTCATGTTTACATTATAACCTTTTTTTGAATTCTGCATTTTCCCCTAAATGGTTCCCTGGTACACATTAGGGGTCATTAGGGTCATGATTGAATCCATTAATTTGATGCATCTTCAGTTAAACCCCTAGGTTTTTATGACCTAGTTGTTAACCTTATTTTTATTCTCTTATTTTGGATTTTAGACTTGGGTATTTTCCCCTTTCATAATTTTATATTAAACCCTAGTTAGGGTTTCATTCAACTAATACACTCGACGAATAAGGGATGTTGGCAAGCCAACACATGCCATGATTCCCCTTGTAAGTTGATTTGTGTTAGACAATGCATTTCATTTTTGAGTTGAGAGTGTACCTTAGTGTGTAACCTTGTTGGTGTTTTGTGCTTTTAAAAAAAAATTGTTGTGTGTTTTGCCCTTAATTTTTGGGCATGATATTTTGGTATCAGAGCATAGTTACAACTCTAGGAACCTAAACCCATTACATTTTCAACTTATCTTTTATTTTACACTTATGTAGGATGCCTTCAGTTACACGTAGTGGTCATTGTCATGGATGAAGTGATAGGATTTCTATGAGGCAACAGTGGATATTGAGAAATCAACAGAGGGTGTAGGTGATGAGTAGGGACCTCCCCATGTGCCACCACCGAACCATAATTAGGATATTCTAAATTATCTTCATAATCTCATTGGTATCATTATGGATTTATTTCCACTAGGAGGTTAATAGACTGAGGTCCAAGAGAGGAGTAGGAGTCCTCCTTCCAGACATGTTGAGGGATGGGAAGTTTTAGAGGGTGAGTCAGTTCACATGCTGACCCCCCACCTAAGGTAGTGCATAGATCACCTTGAGATGTAGGGGATCAGATCAGAGAGCTTCTATGCCTACAACCACCACCTTTTTTAGGATCTATGGATGGGACAAAGGTTGAGGCATGGATTTTGAGCCTTGAGCATTTCTTTGGGTTGCACCCTTACGAGAGAAACCTAAAAGCATATTTTAGAGTGCATATGCTTAGAGGGACTACTTCTACTTGGTGGAGATAGGAGGAGTATAAGAATCACTTGATCATAAAAACCCTCACATGGGAGATATTCTTTGAGAGATTTAGATCCTAATACATGTCAGAGCATTTTAAGTAGCATCATATTGATGAGTTCCATGACCTTCAACAGAGAGGTTTTTATGTGGCACAGTATGACAGCAAGTTTCTCAAGCTCCTTCGCTACGTGGACTTTATGAAGGATAAGAAAGTTTAGGTCAACCACTTTATTAAGGGGTTGAACCATGCTATTTTTGACAGAGTGCAGATGGTACCTCCTAGAGATCTATGCTATACCATAGAGAGGGCCATGATTGTAGAGGAGATCCATAATAGGTCCCACGATGCTCAGGATAGGTCACAAAACTGTAATCCTATACTACAGTCTTCTGGTTTCCAGAGATCCCATTGGAAGGGAAATTAGAAGCACTCATCAAAATCATTTAGAGCACCTTAGCAATAGTAGTAGTAGTAGTAGTCTTAGAAAAGTCATAGATAGAGGCCTCTATAGGGATAGCAGGGCTCTAAGCCCAAGCAATGGCATTTGCAAGGTCCTCTATGGGATTAGAAATCTCAAACATAGTATGCACCTCCAGCTAGGACTCAGTAGTATTCTAGAGGTGGTTTCAGTGGATCCAGTATGACAGGTGGATAGCAATAGTCTAGACCGTAGGAGATTCAGATTCAGGCTAGAGGCCCATGTTATACTTTTGGTTCTATGGGGAACATTTCTAGAGATTGTCCTTTAGGTTGTCGAGTAGGTAGTCAGAGAGTGATAGCTTTAGAGCCTACAGTCGGTGACATGGGGAGATCTCACTGAGTGTTTGTAGTAGTTGATAACTGCCAGGCTAAGCATCAGGCCATGGTTATTGAGGCTACATGTAGGATTGGAGGTAGTAGCATTTCTATTCTTTTTTATTCAGGAGCTACTGATTCTTTCATTACTCCTTTTGTAGTGGAACGTTTCAGGCTAGTGGTAGCTAGATAGGATGTGAGTTGGGAGGTTGAGTTAGCCTTAGGTGCTAGGGTGTCAATTATTTCCTTGGTGAGAGGATTTTAGATGAAAATTGGAGATGTGACCACCATAGCCAATCTACATATCACGCCACTTGGATCCTATGATGTTGTTCTTGGAATGGATTGGCTTTATTCCCACAACACCAAGATGGATTGTAGACAAAAGAGAGTTGAGTGTGTGCATGATTTTGGATCTTCCTTGGTGATCTCATGGGTTTAGAGACCTATAAATCTTCATGTGATTTATTCTATGTAGATTAAGCAGTGCATGCGAAAGGTTTGTTAGTTGTTTGCCATCACCATCAGTGATAGAGAGGTAGAGGTAGAGAAGGAGCCTTTCCTTGATGACCATACTATCTTGTAGGAGTTTGCAGATGTTTTTCCTTCAGAGCTACCTAGTAGGCCACCACGTAGAGCATTGGATTTCCATATTGACCTTGTGCTAAGAGCAGAGTTTGTATGTTGAGCACCTTACAGGATGACTACCCATGAGCTTAATGAGCTCAAGATTCAGTTGGAGGAGCTCTTGGAGAAAGGGCATATTCATCCTATTGTATCACCATGGGGTGCATTTGTCATCTTTGTTAAGAATAAGGATGGATCTCTTAGGTTGTTCATGGATTACTGCCAGCTGAATAAGATGACCATTAAGAATCGGTATCCACTTCCTAGGATAGATGATTTTTTTGATCAGCTTCAGGGTGCCTGTGTGTTTTCTAAGATTGAATTGAAGTTAGAGTACCATCAGTTGAGGATTGTGGAGAGTGATATCCACAAGACTACATTCTATACATGCTATGGCCATTATGAGTTTAGTGTGGTTCCTTTTGGACTCATGAATGCTCTAGTTGTATTCATGAGTCTCATGAATGGATTATTTCGCTCATTCCTAGATAGATTTGTGGTAGTTTTTTTTATTATATTTTTATCTACTCTTGAGATGAGCATGAGCATGAGGATCATTTGAGACAGGTGTTGCAGTGCTTAAGGGATAATCAGTTTTTTGGCACCCTGTCGAAGTGTTCCTTATTTAGATCAGAGGTTCATTATCTTGGCCATGTGATATTAGGAGATGGGATCATTGTTGACCTATCTAAGATTAGAGAGATTATGGATTGGCCATTACCTACCAGTGTGACCAAGGTCAGGAGCTTCATGGGTCTTGCAGGCTATTATAGATTATTTGTTGAGGGATTTTCTAGAGTGGCTCATCCTATCACTTCCCTTCAGAGAAAGGGGAAGAAATTTGAGTGGATAGAGATGTGTGAGAGATCTTTTCAGGAGCTCAAGGGAGCACTCACTATGGCACCTATCCTTGTAGTGTCAGATCCTTCAAAGTTTGTGGTTTGCACAGATGCATCTTTGGATGGTATTAGATCATTTATTATGTAGGGTGGTCGAGCTATTACCTATGTGTCTCAAGACTCATGAGCTTAACTACCCTATCCATGACCTTGAGCTTGCAATAGTGGTGCATGCCTTGGTGAGATGGTGGCATTTACTTTTGGGTCATAGATTCAAGCTTCACTTAGATCATCAAAGTTTGTAGTACATATTCACCTAGGTGAATCTTAATGCTAGGTAGAGGAGGTGGACAAAGTTCCTTTGTGAGTAAAAATTAAATGTTTATTACATCAAGGGTAAGGAGAATGTTGTTGCAAATGCCTTGAGTAGGAGACATCATGAGCTATCACCTATGACTTCTAGCACATATTTGAGAGGACATATTTTATAGCACTTTCTTGAGGATGGATTATATTCTAATGTTTTTTAGATGGTTCAGGCTCAAAGACCCCTTGAGGGAAAGTTCTCAAATTTTACCCTAGAGTCTAATGTTCTTCTCCATCATAGAGGACACATTTATGTACCTTTTTCAGTGGGTTATGTGACTTCATTATTCTTGAGGCTCATAGAGTGCCCTATGTAGTGCACCCCAGAGTCAAGAAGTTACATGAATATTTGAGGAACCTCTTTCATTGGTCGGGTATGAGGTTGCACATTGTAGATATTTAGGCTAGATGCTTGTAGTTTTAGAGAGTTAAGCTCGAGTACTGCCATACAGGTGGGCTTCTTCAGCCGCATGAGGTACCCGAGTGCAAGTTTCCTACACTGATGTATATGACTTGACATATTTTTGTCATTATGGCAACAAAGTCATATAGTAATTTGGAGTCAGTGCACTTGAAGAGAAGATCAGAAATTAGTTAAGTGTTGAAGACTAGACAGTCTACAGAGTTCCTATAGCTCAGAGCATCAACACACGTGTGTACAAAAGAATTATGGTATGCACCCTGGAATTCAATTTGGTTAGACTATATTCATGCTTATTCTAAGAGCACATGATTAGATGTGCAAGGATGAGAAAGTTACAGTCAGTTGAAGTTGCACAGCTAGTGTGTGCCAGTGAAGAATAGAGCATGAAGCTGACAATTATTATTTTGGTTTTCAGTTATAATATAATATTGTAAAGGCTATGTGCCCATTGTACTTAGGTTTCTAACATATATACTTATTTTTTTGTAATAACACTTAAGCAAATTCATTTGGAAGCATTGTATGTAATAGGTCTAAGGGCTGACCTAGTTGTTTATTTTGTATGCACGTATAAACATAAGGTGTGCCCATTGTATTTGGCATGGAAGTTAAAAGAGAGTTGTGATAAGGAGAGAAGAAGTGTGCAAAGATAGTATAAGATGTATTAGAGCTTTGCAAGAGGTCAAAACATCAGTGCATCAAAGGAACTGATCTGACAAGAAGTGTCACAGTAAGAGTTCATCCTGCAAATATAGTGTGTATTTAAGATTAGAAGGTTGTAGCCTTCACCACTTGAGTAGTGAGCTCTTGGATAGTGCATCCTCTCCCCTAATAGGGACTATTGTAAAAGACTCCTAACAGGGTTAAGGATCTTCTAACAAGGATCATAAAACACTAGTGCAGAATATTTGTGGGTGTCAATTCCCACTGGGGTTTTTACCTATTTAGGTTTCCTCGTAACCATATTGGTGTCATGTGTTGATTTCATGTTTCATGTTTATGTGAATGTTTAATTTAGTACTTAAGCATTTAAGTTTAGTATAAAGATTAAAGTAAAAAGTTAAAATACAGTGAACACTGATTCACCCCCCCCTCTCAGTGTTCCCATTCCTAAAAATTGGTATCAGAACTCTGGTCCTTAGCATAAAAGTTTAACCACTTGAGGAGATCATGGAAAAAGTAGAAATGAAACATCTGAAAAGAAATCTTGAAGTTGCTCTTGAAGACCTGGACAAATCAGAAAGACAAATTGAAGAACTAAAAGAAAAATTCAGTGATGCATAGTTGGTTATTAAAAGGCTAAGAAAGGATTTGAAAGAATTCTCTAATAGTGATCTAGGAGTAAAGGTCAAGATGTTGAATGAAAAAAATGCATCTATGAAAGAACTACTAGAAGAATTTGATGATAAGCTAATCAACAATCAGGAAGTCTACAATGAACAAATCAAAGAGAACCTTTAACTCAATGAAGAACTAAGGCAAGAAAACTTGGAAATCTTGGAGCTAAGGAATAGCAAAGAAAGCTTGGAGTCTGAATTGAAAGTAGCAAAGAATCATATTGACAAGTTACACACCAGTTCTGATTTGATAGAATCTTAGTTGTATGCAAGGAGAGCCAAAGGAGACACTAGTTGTATTGGATACAATGAAGCACAAAATCAGATTGACAACATGTGAGCAAGAAAGGACTCACAAAAGGACTCTACTGATGCTAAAAAGATTGAAGATCAAACCAAAGATATTGTTGGACCACCCAAGAATGAGAGAAAGCCTGTAGACTACACTTTTTTTTCTTGTAAAAAGCATGGACACATTGCGAGGAACTATACAAAGGTAAAACCTTTTAATGGTTACTATTATTCATGTAATAAATTTGGTCATAGAGCTATGAATTGAAAGACTAGTAAGAATAATAGGATTCAGCATGATCAAAGAAATCAGAAACAGACAACCATAAGATGTTTTCATAATTTTACATGTCAAATATGTAACTATAATGGTCACTTAGCGAGACAATGCAGGTTGGTGACTCATGTCAATGCACCGAGGAATATAAGACCTCTAGTCATTTTTCACTCTTATAACAAGGCTAGACATATCTCAAGGTTCTGTAGATCAAGGACACCAGGTCAAGAAAGCCCTAAAAAGGCCGAAGAACTAGTTTTAGATCTTGAAGGAGAAGTTAAGTTTGTAAAAGCCTCAGAGGATGTGAGCTTGATTTGGATAGAAGGAAAAATTTGATGAGAATGTATTGGATGCATCCGTAGTGCATGCACCCTCTACATCTAGATGAATGGCCCTTAGGGTCATAGGGGGAGCTAATTTAGCTCTAAACCCTTGCATGGATGGTATACTCACTCTCAGAGTATGCGCCTTTGGACTTAAGCTTTTGGAGTATAAAGGTACCTTTGTACAAGAGAGCACATGCTAATTGTGAATAGAACTCAAGTTGGAAATTTTGCAATGACAGCCTGGTTTATGCAACTTGCATTAATGGCAAAATTCTCACTTTAAGTACACAAAAATTTATTTGATTGTTCATTGCATTCAAATTAAGAGTGATAGGAGAGAAGAAAGATCCTTAGAAGTTGTGAAGAATTGAATATTGATCTATCAGTGATTTGTAGCAATTAGAAGTGAATTTGGTTGGTTGCAGAAACCCTAGTTCATCACTCCGATCCAAAAGTCTTCAGATTATCTCAGAGATCAGTTGGAAAGTGATCAAACAAGTAAGTCATGGCCACTCCCATATTTTTTGATGTTGCTAAGAAGAAGAGATATGTATTCAAGAAATATCCTCTCAAGTCAACCCTAGATGATTTAGAGGGAGCATTCTCCCACACGCCTATGGGCGTTATGCATGTGGAAGACATTAGGGCTCATATCTACTACAAGAAAGAACCAGTAGGGTTGGATATGTTAAGGGCACACATGGATACCATGTTGAAACCAGAAAAAACATTCATGGATGAATATGTTAAATGGAATGATCACCCTATTGTTCAGTATGCTATAGCATATGAATTCTATGAGACATAATGGATAAAGATTTTATTGAGCAGAATTCATGATGATTTGTTTTGGATTGGTGATGTGCTAGTAAGAATCACTAATGACTTGATACATGAGATGATAGAACTTTCTAGGATAGGCATCGTTCTTCCTATGGGAAAGGATGTAAGGAAAATGGTTGAGAAAACTTGTAAGTCAAGGAGTGATCGGCGCGAGATGACAATTGAGCCTATTAAGCAAGCTGACACCAAATTGATGTCTATGATACTTGGATACAGGTTCCATCACACCAGCAAGGTGAATAGTGTGTTTGTAGGTACTATTCTAGTAGCCATTAGACTTGTGAAGGAAGATGCAAGGTTCAAATTATGTGAGATCTTGTGTGCACAATTGATTGATAACATCAAGGCCATCAAGCATGATAAGACCAAAATATTCAGGTTTGAGTCTTTAATCATTTACATGTACCTTAATATAGTTGGGAAAGTATCAGATATGTATTTGGACAAGTCCATTCCAACCATGCCACAAATATCTAACAAAGCATCCACTGAAAGCACATTGAGAGATTATATAACATTGGAATTGAAGACCTTCAGGGTCAAGATGCAAATGAGGTATATAATTCTAGAGAGCATTGTGGAAAAGTATAAGGATACTATTTGCTTTATGGTAGAGATAGACACAACTTGTATGGAAGCGGTTGAGCCAAGAACTAAGTGGATTCATCCACTTGGTTATGAGGTAGAGGAATAGGTCCTTGAATCATATGCATAGGTTCTACTATTAGCCCCCAAAGATCCTAATGAACCTAGGTGGGGAACTTATGAGAGAAGACAAGGGAAGTTTTGTGTGTGTGAAAATTGTACATGATCTATAGACACAACACTTCAGTAAAATATTAGAGGTTAGCAAAATCAAAATCATGCAAAATTGAAAGCTATCTAACCAAGCGATTTACTGCCTTCTAGTAGGTGTGAGATTAATGTTCTCAGATTGTTATCGAGATCAGTGACCTAGATGACACCTAAATGAAGGATTTGAATGCAATTAATCTAGATATGAATTGAATGCAATTAATCTATTTTTTTGATATTTTCTATGCAATAATATGATGAAAACTGATATGAATCTATGCTAATATGAAATGATATGATATGAGAATGAAAATTCTAACAATAATATGAAAGCTATGAATTTGAAATTGATCTCACAAAGCTTCGAATCCTCAAATTTATCTTTCAAGCTCCAATTGTGCAAATTCTTCAAATTTGATATGCTATGATTCCTGTAGAGTAAGTTTGCAATTTGCGAGATGAATTATGAAGAGCTGAGCCTTGGTTTTATAGAAATCCAGGGCTTTGGAGGTGCATGGAAAAAAGTTATAAATCACTCAAATAACTCAGGTTGATTTTTGAGTTATTTTTAAATAACAGATAATTTAATTCACAAAAACATGCAAAAGCACAGTTCAACTCGAATTAGAAGTTTAGATCAACTTTAAAACTCAAAAAGATGTTGAGTTTCAAAAAGCTAACAATTTTGCATTGATTTTCCAATTTGAGTTTAACTGGTCCTTGAATGTGCACATGGATAATTATGATTTAATAAATAAATAAAGTGATTTATTCTCAACTTAACTGATTTTTGAAATAAAATAATTAATTTATGGGTTAATTAACTATTTTATCAAACTTTTATTAAAAACTATATTATTAAATAATGACAACCTGCTTTAATCAATTAAATAAGAATTTAATCAATTACATAAGAATTTAATCAATTATTCATAGGATATTAGATTTATTGTCAAAATTAAATAATACAATTAATAAGAGATAGAATTAAATTTAATTAAACAATTAAGTGGCAAGATATTAAATCTAATTAATTAAATATGAAAATATCCAATTAATCAAACTTAGGATAAATGTGATTTATTTCCAAATAATCATTAAATTAAAGATAATTAAGATAATTAGGAATATTGCTAGGAATATTCCCCGATGCAAAATTTAAGATAATCAATTATGATTCAATGATGTTTAGATGTGCCTTAGATTAGGACTTCGATGTTGATTTTGTTCGATTTGATGATATAGGAGATTAATGAACTTATAGCCCATTTTTGGGGTATTACATTTTGCCCCTCTTTGAATTACTGTGGGAAGCGCAGTGGTTCAAAGATAGTCTGTGTTTGATAAAGATATGAAACTGATTCAAAAGATAAACCGATTCCAAGATAGAAACCAATTGAAATATATGGAGATAATAGGTCCTAAATGACCAAAAATAATGTTCACTATAACAGCAAATGAACCTATGATTACAAAAAAGTGTCAAAATGCCCGATTCCAAACCTTAGGATTGCAAATAAGTGAGTGACCGGTTCTAGACTCGATTGTCTTAGCAAAACTAGCAGGTATCACATCTGAACCCTTTAGTTGCCGAAGAACCAAGGAAAGAACACTATCATCTGATGGTTGCAAAAAATGATACAGTTTACAAGATTAGGAGAATACCAGATTGATATGGATCTTCATGAATCTAATATGCCCCAAGTGATGATAGATTTGCCCCGAGTGATGAGGTCTTTTTTGATGAATCAATAACTAGACGTGATTGTTTGTCTTGATTACTGATGAAAGATAATAGATTCCAAATAAAATTAGATTTATAGACTTGAATGATGTGCAATACCATGCCCCCTTTGGGATTAAAATTGAAATCTGATAAGAGAAGTCAGCGTTAAAGTTTAGAAGCATGTTAATTGATTTGAGAAGTGGTTATACACGTCTGAGAATGCGTTTTGCATCATTTAGAGGTCTTGGAGACCATGTTTGACAAGGTTTGACCATGAGTTGACCATGGTTGACCAAGTTGAAATTTTGATAGTTTGATGTAAGATAATTAGTCAAGTTGAGTACTAGATTTCTGTGGTGATCGAAGGTCGAATATGCAAGTAGTTAATAATATGAATGATCTCAAATTTTGATTTTTGATCCCAAAAAAAAAAAGATTCTACTTGTTGTTTCATTGGAGGAACCTTCATGTGAGATTCAGCTCTTGTTAGACTTGAAGATGTGATTTGAAGAATCATTTAAGCATTGAAGTTCGTTTAGCCATTGTGAGATCATGCAACATGCAAAATGCAAAGAGACATGTAAAATGAAATGCAACCTAAGACCTAGGACCTAGTCACTGATCATGTGTTGATTTGTTATCATCATTAAAATTTTAGGTAACCGGATAAATCAATACAATGCCCACTAGCTATGAAACCATGGACATATGAATATCTATTTGTAATGCTCAAGAACCAATACAACACCCACTGGTCAACAACCATGGATATATGAATATTGATTTTGTTTTCAGAATGTCAGATTAGATATAAGCACCAAGATGACCTGAATATCATGTCCATTTTGATATAGAAATTTGTATAAGCATCAAGACATAAACTTCATGATGAATTGAATGTACCTTGCATTGCAAACACATCAAACAATTAAGAGATCATTCTAAATCCAGTGTGAATTACCCGTAGTGACCCTTTATCGTTCACATCCTTAGGCAAGATTATGTTTCACAGTAGGAGAAAGAACTCACTCAAAAAGACAATAGTTAGATCAAACTTCCTTGAATTTTCTAGGTATCAATGGTCGAGGTACGCATGGCCATCCAATTCAAGATAGAGGCTCTTACAGTCGAACACCATTTCAATCCAAAATTTCTAAAGATGTTAGATTTTCACATACAAGCAAAAGACAAAGAAAAGATTATGCCCTGAGTCATCACTCTCTAAATCCTATAAAGGACATCATTGAAGAGCTCGAAGGGACATAATATGCAAAAAAAAACTCAATGCGAATTAGTAAGCATACAAGGAGATAAAAGTATGTAAAAAAGCATAGATTGTTTTCAGTTTGATGTTTGATTGCGTTGTAGATGCAAAATCTTTTCTGGAGACAAGATAGACTAACTGACTCACACGAAGCTTCAAAGGACTCTAAGAAAATATGACACATCTAAGATACACTAGAGACCATAGGATATGACATTGATAGGATATAGACGCTTGAGTTGATTGGTGTATAGACTGACTTACTTGAAAATTGGAAATGCAGAAACAAACTGGAAGATATGTACAAACTAAAGCAAGACTTAAAGCTGGGAAAGACCAAGATTGTGCTAATAGATGGAGCATTTTGAAACAAGTGGCACCTGTTTGCTGGGTTTTCACCATCTTGGCAAAGATTCTATTTTTGTTACCAAGGTGCCTGTTTCCAGGTTTTCACCAAGGCACTTTTTTTTTCTTTGTCATTTTTTTTGTACTTTTCATTTTTTCAATTTTTTTGTACTTTTGATATTTTTTTATTTTTTTGTGAATCATCAAGGTGCCTATTGCTAGGTTTTCACCAAGATGTTCATTTTTTCAGGACTTTTTCTGATATTTATAATTTTTTCAAGACATTTTACCATAGATTGAATGCCTTAGGCATAGAATTTCTTCAGATGGAGAACGTTGATTGGTTCTCGGAGCTGTTCTCCTTTAGTCATTGAGAGTTGATAGGCACCAAAGCCAAAAGTAGTAGTGATTACAAAGGGACCCAGCCAGTTGGGTTCAAACTTCCCCTTGCGTTCTTGATGTGATTGATTTTTAGGATTCTCTCTCAAGACTAAATCACCAACCTAAAATTTTCTATGTCTAACTTTCTTGTTGTAGCCTCTAGACATTCTCTTCTGATATACTCTAAGATGATCATACGCTGCTTATTTGCGCTCATCTAGTAGTTCAAGTTCTTGAAACTTAGACACTCTATAGTCATCATCAGTTACTAGACCATGCATTCTGATTCTTAGTGATGGGATTTCAACCTCAATAAGTAGTACCACTTCAGACCCATAAACTAAAGCAAAAGGTGTAGCCCCAGTAGGTGTTCTAATACTTGTTCTGACACTCATTCTGATACTTGTTCTGATACTAGTTCTGATACTAATTCTGATACTAATTCTGATACTGATTCTGATAATTGATTCTGATACTTAGTCTGATACTTATTCTGATACTTATTTTGATATTTGTTATGATACTGGTACTGATACTAGTTTTGATACTTGTTCTGATATTGGTTTTGATACTTATTCTAATACTTGGTATACTTGATAGCATCTTTTTCCATTGCAAACTCCCAAACAAGATCATATCATGTAGTCCCAATGTCTAGCAAGGTGGAGAACAAGAGGGATTAGCAAGTTGGTGGATGAGATGGAAGACAAGAGAATGAAGAAGAATGAAGGCAAGAAATCCTCAAGGGAAAAATCCTCAAGAATACCCAAGCTAGGGAAAAATTGTCATTGGAGGAACCTTCGTGTGAGATTCAGCTCTTGTTAGACTTGAAGATGTGATTTGAAGAATCGTTTAAGCATTGAAGTTCATTTAGCCATTGTGAGATCATGCAACATACAAAATGAAAAGAGACATGCAAAATGAAATGCAACCTAAGACCTAGGACCTAGTCACTGATCATGTGTCAATTTTTTATCATCATTGAACTTTTAGGTAACCGGATAAATCAATACAATGCCCACTAGCTATGAAACCATGGACATATGAATATCGATTTGTAACGCTCAAGAACCAATACAACACCCACTGGTTAACAACCATGGATATATGAATATTGATTTTGTTTTTGGAATGTCAAATTAGATATAAGCACCAAGGCACAAACACCAAGATGACTTGAATATCATGTCCACTTTGATATAGCAATTTGTATAAGCATCAAGACATAAACGTCATGATGACCTGAATGCACCTTGCATTGCAAACACATCAAATAGTCAAGAGATCATTCTAAATCCAATGTGAATTACCCATAGTGACCCTTTATCATTCACATCCTTAGGCAAGATTGTGTTTCACAGTAGGAGAAAGAACTCACTCAAAAAGATAATAGTTAGATCAAACTTCCTTGAATTTTTTGGGTATCAATGGTCGAGGTACACATGGCCATCCAATTCAAGATAGAGGCTCTTACAGTCAAACACCATTTCAATCTAAAATTTCTAAAGATGTTAGATTTTCACATACAAATAGAAGACAAAGAAAAGATTATGCCCCGAGTCATCACTCTCTAAATCCTATAAAGGACATCATCAAAGAGCTCGAAGGGACACAATATGCAAAAAAAAACTCAATGCAAATCAGTAAGCATACAAGGAGATAAAAGCATGTAAAAAAGCATAGATTGTTTTCAGTTTGATGTTTGATTGCGTTGTAGATGCAAAATCCTTGCTGGAGACAAGACAGACAAACTGAATCACACGAAGCTTCAAAGGACTCTGAGTGGATATGACATGTCTAAGATACACTGGAGACCATAGGATATGACATTGATAGGATATAGACACTTGAGTTGATTGGTGTACAGACCGACTTACTTGAAAATTGGAAATACAAAAACAAACCGGGAGATATGTACAAACTAAAGCAAGACTAAAAGCTAGGAAAGACCAAGATTGCACTGATAGATGGAACATTTTGAAATAAGTGGTGCCCGTTTGTCGGATTTTCACCATCTTGGCAGAGATTCTATTTTTGCTACCAAGGCGCCTATTTCCAGGTTTTCACCAAGGCACTTTTTTTTTCTTTGTCATTTTTTTTGTACTTTTCATTTTTTCAATTTTTTTGTACTTTTGATATTTTTTTATTTTTTTGTGAATCATCAAGGTGCCTATTGCTAGGTTTTCACCAAGATGTTCATTTTTTTAGGACTTTTTCTGATATTTATAATTTTTTCAGGACATTTTACCATAGACTGAATGCCTTAGGCGTAGAATTTCTTCAGATGGAGAACGTTGATTGGTTCTCGGAGCTGTTCTCCTTTAGTCATTGAGAGTTGATAGGCACTAGAGCCAAAAGTAGCAGTGATTACAAAGGGACCCAGCCAGTTGGGTTCAAACTTCCCCTTGCGTTCTCGATGTGATTGATTTTTAAGATTCTCTCTCAAGACTAGATCACCAACCTGAAATTTTTTGTGTCTAACTTTCTTGTTGTAGCCTCTAGACATTCTCTTCTGATATACTTTGAGATGATCATATGCTGCTTGTCTGCGCTCATCTAGTAGTTCAAGTTCTTACAACCTAGACACTCTGTAGTCATCATCAGTTACTAGACCATGCATTCTGATTCTTAGTGATGGGATTTCAACCTCAATAGGCAATACCACTTCAGACCCATAAACTAAAGCAAAAGGTGTAGCCCTAGTAGGTGCTCTAATACTTGTTCTGACACTCATTCTGATACTTGTTCTGATACTAGTTCTGATACTGATTCTGATACTGATTTTGATACTGATTCTGATAATTGATTCTGATACTTGTTCTGATACTTATTTTGATACGTATTTTGATATTTGTTATGATACTGGTACTGATACTGGTTTTTATACTTGTTCTGATATTGGTTTTGATACTTATTCTGATACTTGGTATACTTGATAGCATCTTTTTCCATTGCAAACTCCCAAGAAAGATCATATCATGCAGTCCCAATGTCTAGCAAGGTGGAGAACAAGAGGGATTAGCAACTTGGTGGATGAGATGGAAGACAAGAGAATGAAGGAGAATGAAGGGAAGAAATCCTCAAGGAAAAACTCCTCAAGAATACCCAAGCTAGGGAAAAATTATCATGTAAAGCATATTTGGACAAGCAATGAAAGGCCAGCATAGGATATAAGTCACAAAAGCGTAATGCCAAAGAAGGACAGGATGTAGTCCAAAGGAGTAGACATGTCAAGAGGCTTCATAGTACCGTGTTTTACTCTCTTTTTTTTTTTTCTTTTTTTTAGATCAAGACCAAAGGGGAAAAGGATAGCGATAGGTGAAAATGAATGGAGGAAGATAGATATGGAGGCTAAGTAGGAAGGGAATGAAAGCAAGATCATCATAAGATAGCTTACAAGATAGCCAAATGTTCGTGTATAGGTCAACCATGTCAAGATCAAAGAGAGAAGATGGAATGGATGAAATATGTAGAAGAACTACACATGATGCCTGATTGTTAGGTTTTCATCATGGTACTTATCCAAGGCACCACAAGGGAGTAGTTTTCACCATAGGATGAATTTATTTCTCTTTACTTTTGCTACCAAGGCACTTGTTTCCAGGTTTTCACCAAAGCACATTTTCAATTTTTATATTTTTCTTTTTTTTAAAAATTTTTTTTTTTTTTAGAAGAAGGAAAGCTTTTTGATAGTGCTCCTTGAAAGGATAAACCATGATATGCCAAGGATTCAAAATGATATGCTCAAAGATGCTGATAGGGAAAGGGAGATGGAAGTGAAAAATGGAGGATAAGGTTTTATGTAAAGCGAGTGAGGTTGGAAGATAGGAGGAATAGGTAAGTGAGGAAAAAGGATAGAAGGTAGAAGGATAATGAATGGAAGGATTGTGAAAGGGTAGATGGAAAGGAAGGCAAGATCAACATCAACACACACCTTGAAGGGTGGTGAGAGGATGGAGGAAATGTGAATGAAGGAATACGTGGAGGAATAAGGTGAATGGATAGTAGAGGTTGTGGTTTAGGCATGTGGAATGGAAGAATATTTTTGGAGGGAGATGAAGTGGAAGTCTTTGGAAGCTTGAAAGTCAACTTCATTTTTTTCTCAACACCAGACTCTTTCAAGAGAGATTTTGGAATCCATATAGCTGTAGGATTTTTATTTCTTTTTGATGATCTAGAGAGAATATTTTCAATGATGGATTTTGGAACCCATACTTGTCTTGTAGTTTTTTTCTTAGATATCTATTTTGACTTTATGTTTCCATGTCTATTAAAGGAGACATGGTGATCTTCATTTTTTGATGGATTCTTGTATTGCTTCTTTTTCTTATATTGAACATTCAAGTTACTTCCAAAAGACTTGGGACTTATGGAAGAAGAAGGAGGATATGACTGGTTTAGATGGGTGGGTGGATAAAAAGGATTCAAGGGTATGCATCTTTGTTGATCTTGAGGAAAGATGTGAGATGGAGGGATGTAAGGACCCAAGATGGATGGAAAATTAGGAGAGTCAGGAGGGGAAAATGAAGGGACATAGGGACCTAAGATGGAAGGAAGGTGTGAAGCCCTTAGTAGTGGTGGAAGAGGTCCAAGGATGGAAGTGGAAGATGCAAAAGGATAATCAATAAGTTCATCAGCATCTATATGACAACCAAGGATATCAGCATCTTTAGAGTGAGCATTAGGATTTTCAATAGGATCATGAACATCTTGAATAGGAGCACCTTCTTTGATAGGATTGTTCAAAGCTTGCAAAGACTTAGGAAGAGTATAAAGTGGAAATGAACATGGAGTGGTAGAATAAGATGGAAGACTTTGATCTTGACAAGGATCTTTGGATAGCATAAGTGCATAATTTTTCTCTTGATTTTCAATAGGCTTAACATTGGAAGTAACAACACCATTTTTAACAACCTTAATGGAAGTATCATCTTTGGAAAGTGCAAGTGTAGTAAGGTTATTTTGATTGTCAATAAGCTCAATAGTGTAAGTAGTAGCTTGATCTTGCTTAGGAGAAGACTTAAGACATGGTGGAATGCATGAAAAAGGGTGTGTAGGATCAAAAGAACCCTGAGGTGGATAAGAGACATAGTAAAAAGGAGTGGATGACATGGAGGGTTCTTGATCTTGATCTTTTTTTATGTTCTTTTCTTTATCATTTTTAGAGTCCTTTTGACATGAAGCCACTTCTAAGGACAATGAAGCATGTTGGGATTGTATGGAAGACTTTGGAAGAGATGGTGGAGGACTAGCTAAAGTAGGGATTATAGCATATGAAGGCTTAGGCTCTTTAGGTTTATCATTATTGAAAGTATTTGCAGCCAAGTGAAGGTTAGCTTGAGTTTCTTTAAGAGGTAGCCCTAGAGGATAACTATAGGGAACCGCATGAAAAGTATCAGGGCTTGTGTCGGATGAAGGTTCTGTGAAAGATTTGAAAGACTCAGAAGCTTTAGGAAATGTATGGGTATTGGAGGAAGTAGGGGATGGAAGGGAACCATCACCAGACAAAGGTTTAGCATTAACATGATCTTGCTTGAGAGTGTAATCTTTATTTTTAGCCTGAGAGTTCTTAGAGGAGAGATCCTTATAGTATTTATGTTTCAAGCTAGCACGATGCATTTTATAGTCCTCACCAGTAGTAGATGGATCATAATCAAGGTATTGTCCACAAAAGCCATCAAAGTCTCTTTCAAAATCAGAATCATATGGATCACCATCATGATTTATCCAATGTGATGGCCCATTTGTAGTAAGTAGGAACACATGACAAGGAGGACTCTTAGGAACAGAGGTGTCATAGGTATCATTACATTGTCTGTCGTCATAGTCATCATAGTCTCCAAAGCTGGATGTGTCACTCTCCATGGAAGAGGTATCATAAGGGTTATCACATTGCTCAAATTCTGTCCGGGGGCATGGTGACATGTACAAATCTTTATCAAATGGAAAAGAGCATAGAGTTTCCATGGAGAACTCTTTAGGTTCCTTTTCTTTCTCAAATTTGTCAAGCTGGACTTGCATAGCTTGCAGCTGCTTCATCATAGCGGTAATTAGAGCTTCTTCCTCTTATGTACTTATTCTTTGAGACATGTGTATTGATTCCCAATGGCTACTGCTCTGTTCCTAACATAGTGATTCGTTTGATAGATTCTAGAAATAGGCTGAAAAAGCTAAATATCTAGCAATTCTGACAATTTTCTAACAACTCTTCAAAATTTTTCAAACGACACTCTGCAGACTCATATGATAGTGGGTAGGCTATGAAACGATAGTTGAAAAGCTCATACGACAGTGGGTATGCAATGAAACAATAGTTGAAAATCTCATATGATAGTTGTAAGTAGGATTTGATTTCTTGAAATTTGCTGGTATGAAAACTCGTACAACACTGGGTTGGTTATCATATGACAATTTAGTAGCAATGAAACAACAATTGAAAATATCATATGACAGTTGCAAGATTTTGACTTTGAGAATTTGTTGGCTTGGAAACTCATACAACACTAGGTTCTTTACCATACGACAGTTGGGCAGTAATGAAATGACACTTGGAAAAACTCGTATGACTTTTGACTTCCTGAAATGATTTTTGACTCCAAAAAGGATTTTACATCAATTTTTGCAAAATTTTGAGTTTGCAGATTCGGATTGTTTGCAAATTTCAATGTCCAGATTTGAGGATTGTAACAGATTTGTTCATTTTCAGTAGCCAGATAGATAAACAAGCACGTAAAATAGCAAGCACGTGATTTCAAGCATGTTTGAAAATAATGAACAAGGGCAAAAGCAACCTTGCGCATGAACAATCAAGTGACTTATTCATTCTAATCCTCAGAAGTGTTAATTGTGTATGTTCCAAAATGTTTTGCAATGACGCACATATACCCTAGAAAATGAAACTTTGGCCTCGCTAGGGTTTTTAGTAATGGTTTGACTCTACAACTTTTATGATCCAAAGGGGTGAACTCCAATCCTGGTGCACCAAGGTTTTGACACAGTCTGAGAACTTAATCTTCAAGAGCTGCTAGGGAGATCTGACAACCCAACAATGAACCATACTTGTGGAGATTTCTTCCACAAGGACATTTCTATAGTGGCTATCACTACCATGGCGAAAATTCTTATTACCGCTTGAAGTTTTGTCAATGCAGTTTTCCCTATGAAGGGAGTGTCTACTATAGTTAACCCTCTCTCAAGGTGACTCACAATAGTATACCATAAGGAGACTTGGCTCCAGATCCAAGGTTTTTGACACCTTTTCAATTTTAACCCAAACAAAGCAAGAAAATTAATCCGACACACTAAGACAAAGTTTTGCTTCACCAAGGTCTATGATGTCAACTCCACGTGATCTATCAACCTCTCTAGCGAGAGAATGTATCAATCAATAAGAGAAGGTGCACTAACCAATTTTGATTCACCAAAGATCGTGATGTCAACCCCACGTGATCTATCAACCTCTCCTGGGAGAGAATGTATCGATCAATAAGAGAAGATGCACTAAGTATCCTCCCTACCTACAAGGATTCTGCCATCAAGAAGGATTTCACTAAGAATCCAATCTTTCAGGAATCACGAATAGTGTTCATAGGGCCTAATTACTATGTGAGCACAAATGTATGTTTCCAAAAGCAAATCTACCAAAAGTACCCAAAAAGTAGAAAGAGGAACACTTAACGCTTAAAGAAAATATGAGATGAGTCCACAAGGTGGAACACTTAACACCTCACACAAGCTGAAAATGAGTCCCCAACTTAGAAAACAAGTGAGTTCCTAAAAGCACAAAAGGGTTGCCTAGTGGAACACTTAATGCTTCTTTCCTGTAGACCCCTCCCCTTTAATGTGGTGTTGATATTGCAACCACGGGGTGAAAATGAGGGGCCGGTGGATTTAGCGAGTCCAATAACCTAAGATAGCAATCTAGATAAATCACAAGTAATCTAAGACTGTCAATAAATACCTAAGGTGTCACAACCTAGTATTCAATTATGCAAATTCATAGAAAAAGCATGCAAAGAAACACTCAAGCTAAACACATGAGAGATTTATTTTAAGGCCAAATTGAAATGTTATTAGATGAAGGAGAATACCTGGGATCCTTGCAATGCGCTTAGTAGATTTTACCTAATTTTTAGCAATTCTTATTGAGCTTTTCCATGCAAGCAAGTGACGAACTCTCCAACAAGCAAACAAGCAAACAAGATATGCAAAATATATTCAACTTATGAAAACCATAGGGTTAGCTCTAAAAATCAATTATTATTAGCAATAATCACCAGCAATTAACCCAAATGTCAACTCATATCATTCATTGAACCATGTAAAAGAAATAAGTGCATACCCATCACAAAACTTTATTTTTTTTACTGCATTTGACTTAGTGAACAAGATCTAATTTTTTTGATATGATTTTGGCTACAAAAATAGAAATTCAAAATAGAGACCCCTACTAAAAAATAAAGAGCTTTCCAAAAATGTAAATTTTTTTAAAAAATATCTTCATTTGTGCTTTAGAGACCTGTTTTATCAAAATAGACCAGTTTTTGTATATTGACTATTTGAGCTATTATATTGTATCCAAATTTAAAATAAAAAGAATGGACCCCCTGTATAATTTAAGGAGATTTCTGAAAATATAAAAATTTTAGAAAAATATTCTGATTTGCGTTAGATATTAATTTTTTCTATAATTTCAAGAAAAAATTATTAAAAATTCAAAACATCTCAGAAAATTCTAATTTTTTTACTGTAGCTTCTATGATATATTTCCAACTTGCAAAAAAAATTTTAGAGAAAAAATATAAGCTATTTGAGAGATAAAATTAAATCTTTGAAACTTTAGGGCTTTAGCTCCAAAAAAAAATCAAAACCAGCATGTAAAGGTGGGTTGCCCCACGGTGGGTGCCAGAAATGTGTGTGTGAAAATTGTACCTGATCTGTAGACACAACACTTTAGTAAAACATTAGAGGTTAGCAAAATCAAAATCATGCAAAATTGAAAGCTATCTAACCAAGCGATTTACTGCCTTCTAGTAGGTGAGAGATTAATGTTCTCAGATTGTTATCGAGATCAGTGACCTAGACGACACCTAAATGAAAGATTTGAATGCAATTAATCTAGATATGAATTGAATGCAATTAATCTATTTTTTTAATATTTTCTATGCAATAATATGATGAAAATTGATATGAATCTATGCTATGAAAACTGATATGAATCTATGCTAATATGAAATGATATGATATGAGAATGAAAATTCTAACAATAATATGAAAGCTATGAATTTAAAATTGATTTCACAAAGCTTCGAATCCTCAAATTTATCTTTCAAGCTCCAATTGTGCAAATTCTCCAAATTTGATATGCTATGATTCCTGTAGAGTAAGTTTGCAATTTGCGAGATGAATTATGAAGAGTTGAGCCTTAGTTTTATAGAAATCCAAGGCTTTGGAGGTGCATGGAAAAAAGCCATAAATCACTCAAATAACTTAGGTTGATTTTTGAGTTATTTTTAAATAACAGATAATTTAATTCACAAAAACATGCAAAAGCACAGTTCAACTTGAATTAGAAGTTTAGATCAACTTTAAAACTGAAAAAGATGTTGAGTTTCAAAAAGCTAACAACTTTGCATTGATTTTCCAATTTGAGTTTAACTGGTCCTTGAATGTGCACATGGATAATTATGATTTAATAAATAAATAAAGTGATTTATTCTCAACTTAATTGATTTTTGAAATAAAATAATTAATTTATGGGTTAATTAACTATTTTATCAAACTTTTATTAAAAACTATATTATTAAATAATGACAACCTGCTTTAATCAATTAAATAAGAATTTAATCAATTATTCATAGGATATTGGATTTATTGTCAAAATTAAATAATACAATTAATAAGAGATAGAATTAAATTTAATTAAACAATTAAGTGGCAAGATATTAAATCTAATTAATTAAATATGAAAATATCCAATTAATCAAACTTAGGATAAATGTGATTTATTGTCAAATAATCATTAAATTAAAGATAATTAAGATAATTAGGAATATTGCTAGGAATATTCCCCGATGCAAAATTTAAGATAATCAATTATGATTCGATGATGTTTAGATGTGCCTTAGATTAGGACTTCGATGTTGATTTTATTCGATTTGATGATATAGGAGATTAATGAACTTATAGCCCATTTTTGGGGTATTACAAGTTGATGCTAAACTAAATAGCACAGCAACTAAGAGGAAAGCCTCTAAGATTACATCTGAGATACTCAGAATTCATGGAGTAACACAAGAAGACCTTGATAAGGAAAGGGAAGAAAAACTTTCTTTGGAAATTGAGAGCGCATCTACATAATATGTTAAGTTTGATGACCCTAAGTTGAAAAAGGTAAAGTTTGAGAAGACTAATGATCCAAAGGATAAATAAGGTAAATTTAATGATATCAGTCTTGTGCCCACTACTACAGTTGATATTAAATCCATAGATGCATCTCCTAAGATGCTCAAGAGAAGAAAACAAATTGCCACAAACCATCCTTCAGCTATAAGTGTAGCCACAAGAAGCAAATTGAAAAATGTGCAGTCACCTTTGGAAATAGGATTTATACCAAGTCTTCAAGTGTTAAGGACTAGAGTTGTAGATGAAGGAAGGCTAGATCAGATAGCCAAGTTCTATGAAAAATATCATGAAATTGATAAGTCAGAGATTCATGAGATGTTGATTAAACACATGATAAAGTTCAAGAAGACATTTCTTGAATTGAAGATAGAAATTCTAGATAAGGTATGGGAGATAATGAATACCTTGAAGAGATAAGCCATTGAAGAAGACTTTAGAATAAGGGAACAAACACTTTATTCCACTCTTCTAGTATGTTCTATTGAAGAAAAGTCACTATTGTTGAATTTGGTGAAGCCGCACTTAAGGACAAAGATCAGAACACTACACCTCATAAACAAAGACTATGAGCTGATTTCTAAGGAAATAGAGAAGGCCTTTGAGAAGGTATTCTTAGAGAAGCACATGAAACCTATGTCTGCGCCCATCTCTCAAGCACCTAGTGAGCAAGACAAAGAAACAAAGACCATCAAGGTACAATCCATAGGTCCTCAAGATTCAACACCTGTAGTGGAAGCACAAACAAAGGCAAATAAGTCTACACCCATAACAAAATCACTCAAGGATAGCACCATTATCATTGATAATGTTGAATTAGCCATGGCAACCACTGACACTAAGTTGGACAAGTTTGAGGAAGCTTTTGTGAGCACACAAGAAGCTAAAATGTTATGCAGTAACACACCACCCACTCATCAAGAAGAAGCATTGACTGGTGATGAGAAAGAAGAAAAAAAGAAGGAAGAAAAAGAAATAGAAAAAGAGGAAGAAAAGAAAGAAGGAAAGATAAAAGAAAGTGAGAAAAAGGATGAAATATAATTAAAGCAAGAAGTGGTCGATAGCACTCCCATCACTCCCTCCTCAGCATTGTTGTCAATTTTGACACCTGACACATCTAGTTTGGACTCATGGAGAGAAGAAGACTTGATTAATTTCAGCGTCCTAGCTATGGAGAAGGCAATGGAGAAACAAGTAATGAGAAATCCTCTCCTTATGGAATCAGTGAACATACTAAACAGTTTTTTGCCTGCAGACAAGAGAGTGTCCAAGGTACACTCGGTTGATGATGTGAGTACAGTGATCTCACATTTCAAAAGCAATTTATCAAGCCTTGAAGAGTTTGTATCTCTAGTTGCACAAGAAAAGTATCTTAAGAAAAGGTTGAATGAATTGGTGAACAACTTTGCACTTGACCTTAGTTCACTCAAGACCAGTCAAGCATCCTTGAAAGAATTTGTAGACCGAGGAAGAAAAATTATTGCAGAATGCATGGACCAAGATAAGCTCATTGATGCTCATTTCAAGAAAATAAAAGAGGTTGAAGCTATGATTGAGAAAGTTTTAGAGCTCAATGAAAGACCCATCAACTAATTTCAACATGTGCAATAATGTCTACCAAAGTCAGATAGACAAAATTGAGGAGGAAAAAGAGATGACAAAGTTAAGGGCTAGACAGACTCAGTTGAGGAATGCTCTTGCGCCCTCACTAGACATTCTTAATCAGAATATCAAGGAGATTGATGCCACTATGATAACCTATTATCAAGGTCCTTCCATAGATTTGAAGAAGATGGAGAAGCTTTAGTATGCATTATGCGCCCATCTCCAGATAGTCAACTCTTTGATCACATTTTGGAAGGAGATCCAAAACCTAAAGATTGCATATCTAGATGTTTTCCTTTAGTGAGTATGTGTAGATAAAGTTTTTTGTAATGCCTTTGTCATTAATGTCAAAGGGGGAGTTGTATAGAATATGGATCATAATATGTATAGGGAGATATAAGTATATGTATAGATGACAAAAAGTTTTTGTATTAAGGACAGTTACAAACTTGGCTATATTCCTTTGCTGCCATCAATGACAAGGGGGAGATTGTTGGAAAGTTGGCTATACTAATGTATATGACTTGATACAATATTATCATTATGGAAATAAAGCCATATAGAAGTTTGGAGTCAGCGCACATGAAGAGAAGATCAGAAATCAGTTAAGTGTTGAAGACTAGATAGTGTATAGAGTTCCTCTAGCTCAGAGCATCAGTGCATGTGCATATGGTAGAATTATGGTATGCACCCTGGAAGTTAAGTTGGTTAGACTATATTCATGCTTAGTCTAAGAGTGCATGATCAGATGTGAAAGGATGAGAAAGTTATAGTCAGTTGAAGTTGCACAGCCAGTGTGTGCCAGTGAAGAACAGAGCATGAAGCTGACAGTTAGTATTTTGGTTTATGGTTATAATGTAATGTTGTAAAGGCTATGTGACCATTGTATTTAGATTTATGACATATAAAATTATTTTTTTGTAAGCATGCTTAAGCCAATTCATTTGGAAGTTTTGTATGTAATAGGTCTAAGGGCCGACCTAGTTGTTTATTTTGTATGAGCATATAAATATAAGGTGCACCCATTGTATTTGGCATGGAAGTTAAAAGAGAGTTGTGATAAGTAGAGAAAAAGTGTGTGAAGATAGTATAAGATGTATTAGAGATTTTCAAGAGGTGAAAGCATCAATGTATCAAAGGAACTGATCTGACAAGCAGTGTCATAGTAATAGTTCATCCTATAGATATAGTGTGTATCTAAGATTAGAAGGTTGTAGCCTTCACCACTTGAGTAGTGAGCTCTTGGATAGTGCATCCTCTCCCCTAACATGGACTATTGTAAAATAATTCTAATAGGGTTTGACCCTTAACAAGGTCTACTATACTTAAAGCATTATAAAACAACTCCTAACAGGGTTAAGGATCTTCTAACAAGGATCACAAAACACTAGTGCGGAATATTTGTGGGTGTCAATTCCCACTGGGGTTTTTACCTATTTGGGTTTCCCTGTAACCATATTGGTGTCATGTGTTGATTTCATGTTTCATGTTTATGTGAATGTTTAATTTAGTACTTAAGAATTTAAGTTTAGTATAAAGATTAAAGTGAAAAGTTAAAATACAGTGAACACTGATTCACCCCCCCCCCCCTCTTAGTGTTCCCATTCCTAACATTCTTGTTTCCATGATGTTATTATGGTGAGACTAGATAGGTTAACTAAGGTGGCCCAATTCTCACTTGTTTGTACTACCTTCATAGCACCTATAGTGGCACAGGTATTCTTGCAAGATATCATTAGACTCCATGGAATTCCTCGTAAGATTATATCTGATAGAGACTCTCTTTTCACATCTTCCTTTTGGAGAGAGTTCCAGTCAGCTTTGAGCACTAGGCTCAATTTCTGTACATCTTATCACTCTGAGATAGATGGTCAGACTAAGAGAGTCAATCAGGTGTTAGAGGGTATGCTTCATATGTATGTGATGGATCACTAGACCATATGGGAGGAGTACTTGCACTTGGTGGAGTTTTCCTATAATAATGGGCATCATTCATCTTTGGGTATGCCACCTTATCATGCCTTGTATTTTAGACCTTTTAGGACACCTTTGAGTTGGGATAGGATTGAGGATATAGTAGTTGTGGGGCCATAGTTGGTCAGAGAGATGGAGTATCAAGTAGACCTCATCAGGTAGCATCTTAGAGAGGCTCAGCACAAGTAGAAGAAGTATGCAAATGCTAAGAGGACTGATCATGTCTACATGGTTTGTGATAGATTCTTCTTGAGAGTGTGACTACATAATAGCCCAATCTAATTTGAAAAGGGTTCTAAGCTCGTAGCTCTCTTTGTTGGACCATTGAAGATCTTAGATAGGATAGGCCCAGTTTCATATCGACTAGCTCTACCACCAAGCCTATCATGTATCCATGATGTGTTTCATGTTTCTGTATTGAGGAAATATATCTATGATGAGTCTCACGTTATTGATTGGGATTCTTTACAGGTGGAGTCGTACGAGAAACTAGCGCTAGAGCCCATACATATTTTGGCTTGTAGGATGTTGGCCCTTTGAGGCTGAGAGCTGGACCAAGTTAGGGTCCAATGGGCTTTTTATAGTGTTGACATTATGGCAACAAAGTCATATAGTAGTTTGGACGTAGGGCACTTGATGAGAAGATCAGAAATTGGCTAAGTGTTGAAGACTGGAGATTGTACAAAGTACCTAAAGCTCAGAGCATCAATGCACATGTGTACAAATGAGTTATGGTATGTGCCCTAGAAGATAATTTGGTTAGACTATATTCATACTTATTCTATGATCACATGATTAGATATACTAGTATGAAAAAGTTACAGACAGTTGAAGTTACACAACCAGTGTGTGCCAGAGAAGAACAAAGTAAGCAGCCAACTATTGGCATTTTGATTTGTAGTTATATTCTTATGATGTAAAAGCCATGTACCTATTGTAATTAGGTTTCCAACATGTAAATATTTTTTTTTTTAAACACACTTAAGCCAATTCAATTGGAAGTGTTGTATGTAATTGGTTAAAAGGTCGACCTAGTTATTTGTTTTGTATGCGCATATAAATATGAGATGCACCCATTATAATTAGCATGAGAGTTTTTATAGAGTTGAGATAAGTAGACTAGAGGTGTGTGAAGAGTCTATAAGATGTATTAGAGCTTTGCAAGAGGTCAAAGCATCAGTGCATCAAAGGAACTGATCAGAAAAGCAGTATTATAGTAACAATTCATCTAGAAAATATAGTGTTTATCTAAGATTAGAAGGTTGCAGCCTTCACCACTTGAGCAGTGAGCTCTAGGATAGTGTGTCCATACCCGTAATAGAGTTTATTGTAAAAGACTCCTAATAGGGTTTGACCCTTGACAAGGTCTACTATACTTAATACATTGTTAAGGATCTTCAAACAAGGATCATAAAACACTAGTACAGAATATTAGTGGGTGTCAATTCCCACCAGGGTTTTTACCTATTTGGGTTTCCCTGTAACCATATTGGTGTTATGTGTTGATTTCATGTTTCATGTTTATGTGGATGTTCATTTCAATACTTAAGCATTTAAGTTCATTTTAAAATTAAGTAAAAAGATATAATATAGTGAACACTGATTCACCCCCCCCCTCTCAATGTTCCCATTCCTAACAATTGGTATCAGAGATCTGGTCCTCCGCAAAGAAGTTTAACCACTTGAGGAGATCATGGACAAAGTAGAAATGAAACATCTGAAAATAAATCTTGAAGCTGTTCCTGAAGACCTAGACAGATCTGAAAAATAAATTGAAGAACATAAAGAAAAAGTCAGTGATGCTCAAGTAGTCATCAAAAGGCTAAGAAAAGATTTGAAAGAATGATCTACCAGTGATTTAGGGATTATGATAAAAATCTCAATGAAGAAAATTCATCTCTAAAAGACTAGATTGAAGAATTAGATGATAAGCTGACTAACAATCAGGAAGTCTATGATGAATAGATCAAAGAGAACCTTCAATTGAATGAAGAATTTAGGCAAGTAAACATGGAAATCTTGGAGCTAAGGAACAACAAAGAAAGCTTGGAATCTAAATTGAAAGATGCAAAGAATGACATTGATAAGTTGCACATGAGTTCTAATTTGATAGAATCTCAGTTGTATGCAAGAAGAGTTAAAGGAGATACTAGCTGCATTGGATACAATGAAGCACAAAATTAGATTGACAACATGTGAGCAAGAATGAAAGCACTAGAAGAAACCTCCGATGCTAAGGTAACTAAAAGTAATACTAAAGATCATATTGAACCATCCAAGAATGAGCACAAGCCAGTGGATAGAACTTTTTATGCATGTAACAAGCATGGTCATATAGCAAGGAACTATACAGAGGTAAGACCTTTCAATGGTTACTGTTATTCATGCAATAAATTCGGTCGTAGAGCTATGAATTGTAAGACAAGTCAAAAGAACATGACTCAACATAATTAGAGAAATCAGAATTAGCCAAATGTAAGAAGGTCTCAGAATGTTACATCTCAAATATGTAACTATAATGGTCACTCAGCTAGACAATATAAAATGGTGACCCATGTCAATGTGCCGATGAATATAAGGCCACCGGTCATTTGTCACTCTTGTAACAAGGCTAGAAACATCTCAAAGTTTTTTAGATCAAGGACACAAGGTTAGGAAATCCCTAAAAATCTTGAAGAAAGAGTATCAGATCTCGAAGGAGAAGTCAAGTTTGTTAAAGCTTCAGAGGATGTGAGCTTGATTTGGTCAGAAGAAAAGAAGGATAAGGTTGATGAGAATGTATTGGATGCATCCATAGTGGATGCACCCTCTACATCTAGATGAATGGCCCTTAGGGTCATATGGGGAGCTAATTTAGCACTAGACCCCTGCACAGCTAGTATACTCACTTTCAGAGTATGCACCTTTGGACTTAAGCTTTTGGAGGCTAGCAAAACCTATGTACAAGAGTGCACTTGCTAATAAATTACAAAATGGAAGTTAGAAATTTTCAAGTGACAAACCTGGCACATTTGACAAGCATTAATGGTAGAACTTCTACTTTAAAGTGTTAGGAATGGGAACACTAAGAAGGGGGGGGGGGGGTGAATCAGTGTTCACTATATTTTAAATTTTCACTTTAGTCTTTATACTAAACTTAAATGCTTAAGTATTAAATTAAACATTCACATAAACATGAAACATGAAATCAACACATGACACCAATATGATTATGGGGAAATGCAAATAGGTAAAAACCCCAGTGGGAATTGACACCCACTAATATTCTGCACTAGTGTTTTGTGATCCTTGTTAGAAGATCCTTAACCCTGTTAGGAGTTTCTTTACAATGCTTTTAGTATAGTAGACCTTATCAAGAGTCAGATCCTATTAGGAGTCTTTTACAATAGTCCCTATTAGAGGAGAGGATGCACTATGCAAGAGCTCACTACTCAAGTGGTGAAGTCTACAACCTTCTGATCTCTAATACACACTATATCTGCAAGATGAACTGTCACTATGACACTACTTGTTAGATCAGTTCCTTTGATGCACTAATGCTTTGACCTTTAGCAAAGCTCTAATACATCTTCTAGTTTCTTCACACACTTATGCTCTACTTATTATAACTCTCTATCAACTTTTGTGCTAAATACAATGGGTGCACCTTATATTTATACACTCATACAAAATAAACAACTAGGTCATCCCTTAGACCTATTACATACAATGCTTCCAAATGAATTGGCTTAAGTGTGCTTACAAAAAAATAAGTCTATATGTCAGAAACCTAAATACAATGGGTGCATAGCCTTTACAACATTACATTATAACCACAAACCAAAATACTATCTGTCAGCTTCATGCTCTATTCTTCACTGGCACACACTGGCTATGCAATATCAACTGACTGTAACTTTCTCATCCTTGCACATCTGATCATGTGCTCTTAGACTCAGATAGAATATAGTCTAACCAACTTAACTTCCAAGGCACATACCATATTTCTTCTATACACACATGTGTTGATGCTCTGAGCTGCAGGAACTCTGTACACTATCTAGTCTTCAACACTTAACTGATTTCTGATCTTCTTTTCAAGTGCGCTGACTCCAAACTATTATATGACTTTGTTTCCATAATGAAAACACTATATCAAGTCATATACATCAGTATAGCCAACTTGCCAACAAACTCCCCCTTTGTCATTGATGGAAACAAAGGAATATCACCAAGTTTCTAACTGTCCTTAATACAAAAAACTTTTTGTCATTTATACATATAATTATATCTCCCTATACATATTATGATCCATATTCTATACAACTCCCCTTTGACATTAATGAAAAAGGTGTTACAAAAAATGGTGTTACATCCAAATATGCAATCTTTAGGCTCTGGATCTCCTTCTTCCAAAATGAGATCAAAGAGTTTACTATCTGGAGATGGGTGCATAAAGCATACTGAAGATTCTCCATCTTCTTCAAGTCTATGGAAGGACCATGATCATATGTCACCATAGTGGCATCAATCTCCTTGATATTCTGATTAAGAATTTCTAGTGAGGGTGCAAGAGCATTACTCAATTGAGTCTATCTAGCCCTTAACTTTGTCTACTCTTTTTCTGCCTTCTCAATTTTTTCTACTTGAGTTTGGTAGACATTATTGCACATGTTCACATTAGTGGATGTATCTTTTACTGAATTCTTCACCTGCTCAATCATAGCTTTTGCCTCTTTTATTTTCTTGAATTGGGCATCAGTGAGCTTGTCTTGATCCATGCATTCTGCAATAATTTTTCTTCCTTGATCTACAAATTCTTTCAAGGATGCTTGACCGGTCTTGAGGGAATTGAGGTCAAGTGCAAATTTATTCACCAATTCAGTCAATCTTTTCTTGAGATACTTTTCTTCTGCAACTAGAGATACAGACTCTTCAAGGCCTTAGAAATTGCTTTTGAAATGTGAGATGAATGTACTCACATCATCAACCAAGTGTATCTTTGACACTTTCTTATCTTCTGGCAACAGATCATTCAAAATTTTTACCAATTCTACCAGGAGGGGACTCCTCATCACTTTCTTTTCTTTGGCTTTCTCCATAGCTAAAATGTTGAACTTAATTAGGTCTTGTTCTTTCCATGAGTCCAAACTAGATGTGTCAGGTGTCAAACTTGACAAGAATGCTACAGAGGGAGTGATGGGAGTGCTATCCACCACTTCTTTCTTTAATGACATTTCATCTTTTTTCTCACTTTCTTTTATCTTTTCTTCTTCTTTCTCATCACCAGTCAATGCTTCTTCTTGATGAGTTGGTGGTGTGTTGCTGCATAACATTTCAGCTTCTTCTGTACTCACAAAATCTTTCTCAAACTTGTCCAACTCAGTATCAGTGGCCGCAATGGCTATCTCTACATTATCAATGATAATGGTGCTATCCTTGAGTGATTCTATTGTGGGTGCAGACTTATCTGCCTCTATTTGTGCTTCCACTGTAGGTGCTGAATCCTAAGGACCTATGGATTGTACCTTGATGGTCTCTACTACTTTGTCTTGCTCACTAGGTGCTTGAGAGATGGGCACAGACATAGGTTTCATGTGTTGCTCTAAGAATACCTTCTCAAAGGCCTTTTTTTCCTTAGAAATCAGCTCATAGTCTTTGTTCATGAGGTGTAGTGTTTTCATTTTGTCCTTAAGTGTGGCTTTGCCAAATTCAACAATAGTGACTTTTCTTCAATATAACATACTGGAAGAGTGGAATCAAGTTTTTGTTCCCTTATTCTAAAGTCTTCTTTAGTGGCTTGTCTCTTCAAGGTATCCATAATCTCCCATACCTTATCTAGGATTGTTGTCTTCAATTCAAGAACTATCTTCTTGAACTTTATCATGTGTTTAATCAACATCTCATAAATCTCTAACTTATTAATTTCATGATATTTTTCATAGAACTTGGCTATATGGTCTAGCCTTCCTTCATCTACAACTCTAGTCCTTAACACTTGAAGACTAGGTATGAATCCTACTTCTAGAGGTGACTACACATTTTTCAATTTGCTTCTTGTGGCTGAACTTATAGCTAAAGTGTGATTTGTGGCAATTTGTTTTCTCCTCTTTGGCATCTTAAGAGATGCATCTATGGACTCAATATTAGCTATAACAGTGGACGTAGGACTGATATAATCAATTTTACCCTGTTTATCCTTTGGATCACCAGTCTTCTCAATCTTTACCTTTTCAACTTAGGATCATCATGTTGGTGTTCAAAATGGATGCTTATGCTCTTAGGCTACCAATATACCCTCAGATAGATTTTAGGAGTGGTTAGTTCCAAAATGTATAGGGATCTTAGGGTAACTGGACCAAGTATAGGGACAAGACTGCCCTCTTCACTTCTGGCTCTACAAAACCAAGGCAGGTGCACCTAACCTAGTGAAAACTATACTTCACACACCAAAGACTAGGTCTAGACAACTGATTCATAGTAAGAAAGTACTAAATGCTAACCTCACATTCTTTGACTCTCCATTACTATAGGGTAACATAACCATAAAACCAAAGACTTAAAGCTCAAAAGGGTTATTGATTTCAATATTTTTGGGAATACTCATTTAGGCCAGTGCCTCATCCATTGGGCAAGAGTCCTTACACACAAAGACACACAAACCTAAAAATATCCGAGAATTCATAGCCATAAATACATTTATCCTAATATTTACTACTTACAAGATATCCTTACATAGATAAGGGAAAACCCATATCCCTCCTAGAGCATAATTTAATCCAATCCTAGATTAGAACTCAAGAATGAAGATACATACATACAAACAATATGTAATGAGCCAGAAAACTCAAAGCTTACTTGACTTGACACAAAGGAGAGATAAGAACTAGATAATTGTATTAAGTATGATGAATTCCTTCTGTGTATACAATGAGCCACAAAGCAGCCTGCTTGCAAACTACAACTTGGACCTGCAACTTTCTTCATTCATTAACAAACACTGAGTCAAAAAACTATTATAAAACCTTGGGACTAGAAAATCGGGACTGAGTTTGAACTTTGCAACTAGAACCCCTACAAAATAAAAAATTCAACATTAAATACCACTGGTTACCTTGGAATCCCAAATAGGTTAGGATGCAACAAGCTACAAATAACTAGGGTAAGGGTTAGGGTTTCCACCCACCATACAATTCAAATAGATCAAAAATTAATACAGTGGGAGGGAAAACCAAGCAACCCCTGAGCAATCAGATCCAAAATCAATCTTCACTTATGGTAAACCCTCTAGAAATGTACTGAAGATCATGAAAATCCTGTGAACTCATCTAATTTGACCCTTGCAACACACCTCAAGCAAGTAAACCCATCCCCTCATGGTACAAAACTCCTCTGCAAGTAATCACAGACTCACTGGACCACACCACAACAACTGCAAATCATTTCTATTAAGCTCGGTCATCGAAACATTCAATTCTAGTCCTTTCTATCACTGGAAAGCATTGAAATTTTCAAATCTGTAGAGAATGGCTACATTATGGCGCTTACCGATAGATCAATAACCCATATTTAAATTTGAGATTGGTTTATATCATGACCGTTAGATGCCTTTCCTTTTCCTAGGTTATGCCTTTTTTACTTTATAAGAAACTAGTGAATACGTGATTGAGAAAACCTTCACTCATTTGCGAGAACATTGAGAGCACCACCAAATAATTTATCTACTACATGAACACTATTTGCCAAATCGCTAAGTTCTTAGATGCTTTGCTAAAACATCATGCAAATCAGTGAACCAAGCAGGCATTTGTCAAAACTCCCAAAACATATCCAAACCTCCAAAAGACTAAGAAAAAATCACTGGGCCCGCATCAAGAAGATCGACAATTGTCTCATCTTCGTATAGGACCAAAAGATTCCATCAGATTATAAGACAACCATCGAATTAAGAATCTTAACCTGCCCTAACAACCCTCTGACAATGAAAGATATCAATGGCTATCTTAAGTTCGCATGTGTCAGAGAAAACCCTTAAGATCATACGCTAGTCGTCGATGCTCTACCACTGTTAGAACCCACTGAACTTAGAAATCCTCAACCCCACTAACATGTTCGCATACCTAAAATCCATGGCCAGTCAAAACCTAACACCTTAGCAACACATGGCAATCAGTCCCACCATTCTCACCAAGCATTTAACCCTTTGACCACTCAGTGAATACACGACTACAGGGAAACTCCAAGTCTCAAAATACATTTCTTAACCCATGTTAGATCAAACAATTCAGTGAACAAAGCTTTTCGCTGAATCACAAAGTCCCTTCATAACCTCAGGTTACTCTTCGTGAACTGGTGAATACATAAAATTTTTGAGGGCCCACTGATGATCTAGTGAATTAGCGACCAAAGATACTTCACCAATTCGCTAAAAAACTTCAAACACTGCTACATTATCTAGATATTCAGCGAACACGTATTCGCTGAATCGCTAAAAGACTTTAGAACCCTGGCAAAAACTTTGTGAATGAGTAGACACAGAAGACTTTATCAGGATGCCAAAGATTTGTCTGAATCGCCAAAAACCCTAGACCAAAAATTGGGCCTGCCTGAAGAGAGATCAATGGTTGTCTCATCTTCACATACCTTTGACATATTCTATCAAATCTTACGACAACTATTGGATCAACCCTTTATACCACTCTATAGATTCTTTGACATAGGACCCAGTGAAAAAAGTCAATTCAACACCTTGTGGACCAATCAAATATTGCCAAATCAGCACACCTAGCATGTGGACCCACTTGAAAGGAAAAGCTACGTCACAACAAGAAATCAATGGCGGGTGCAAGATCTTATGAGCCAAAAAGATTCTACCCACTTATAAGACAACCATCAATTTAGAATCTCACTGTAGGGCACCTCCATTTCATGAATGAGTGACTAAGGGAAAAAGATATTAGTGTTCACCAGGTCCCCAGATAAAAAGGTAAGACCACCAGGCATTTAGAGATTACGCGAACACTGTTCGCTGAACCACCAAAAAGTTTACAAGGCATGAAAAAGTATTAATGATTCAGCAAACATCGGGAGAGAAAATAACCATGTGCACTAAGGGATTCTTAAGTGGCATAAAAAGGTAATACAAAATTAGAATAGGGTGAGATAAAACAAGGGTTTTTTCATGGCAACGGCTAGATTTTTTGAATTTTTGCCTAGGGTTTAGACCAGAAACAAGGAAAAAGGATGCAGAGGCCAGGAAAAAGGGGGATGCAGGCATGAAATTTTTTTACCAATGCTAACAGTGGCTCATACTTCTAGACGTGTATCTCTTGTAGATACAATGAGCAAGCTAGAATCTCGTAGAAGAGCAGACCAACTCAAAATTTTGACCCAAAAAACAAAAATAGATGACTGTACAAGGGAAAATCTAAACTACTGTTCATGGAAAAGATACTTTAGGAGAACTAAAACTTTAGGAATTGTCCATGAACAGGAAATTCCAAAGTACCACTAGTTAAATCCTTCAGGACATAAGATTCTATCCCTCATTTGCTTTCAATAAGATAAGGGCCCAACCAAATTGGATCAAATTTTCCATGCTTCCCCTTATCTTCTAACCTTGCATTCCACATCAAGACAAGGTCATCAACATCAAAACTCCTTTGAGTAGCCCTTTTATCAAACAAATTCTTACATTTTTTCTGCAATGTCTCATTTCTTTCATATGCATCTCTCCTTACCTCTTCCAACTAGATCATCTCATCCATTCTTACTCTCATCTCATCATTCAAATCTTCATCATATGCCTAGATGAACTTATACATCTACAATAAATTATTTTGAGGCAATCTAGCACTTATTCCATACACCAAATCAAATGGAGCACAACCTATGGCCTTCTTAATAGTTACCCTGTCAGCCCATAGTGCCCACCATAACTTTGAGTCCCAGGCCTTCTTATTTCTATCCAACACCCTTTTGAGAATCTTGATTAGACTTTTATTACTGGACTCAGCCTGACCATTTCCTTGTGGATGATATGGGGAAGAAAATGAAATGTGTATCACATATTGCTGACAAAAATCACTAAATTCTTGTGATCTAAAACACATTGCATTATCAAACACAATTACCTCTGGGAAACCAAACCTGGTGAGGATGTTCTGCATCATAAAATCCGTCACAACTTTGCTAGTAGCCTTTCTACTAGGGATAGCTTCAACCCACTTGGTAAAATAGTCTATTGCCACTAGTATGTAAGAATGTCCACCACTAGATTTATTTGGAATCTCCCTAATAAATTCAATACCTCACTTCTGGAAAGGAGCCTGAACTGCAATAGGTTGGAGTGGCAAATTCCCATTAAATTTCAACTTTCCAGCAAATCTTTGACATGCATCACACCTTCTTACAATCTAATGTGTATCCTTAAAAACTATACGCCACCAAAATCTAGACCTAAGGATCTTGTGAGCTATGGTCTTTGCCATATAGTGTCCTCCATAAACACCTTGGTGCATTTCCTTCAACAGAGATTCAGACCTCTCATGGTCTATGCATTTTAGCAATACTCCTTCATTGCTTCAAAACCATAACTTACCATGTATAATGGCATACCTTAAAAATTACAAATTGATAGTTCTCCTTCTATTTTCATCCATCTTAGGGGGAAGGACCAATTTCTACAAGTAACCAATAACATCTTTGTACCAATCACAATAATCCATATCACAAACATATGGTCTTTGTTCTTCTTCTAACACATTTATATGATTTGCAACCAAATTACTTTATGCCATTAATCTTGCAAGGCCTAAGCCTCTTACCAACTTTGTAATCTGGATGTCAATATTAAATTCTTGGATCCTATTGATCCATCTACATCTTTTTCCTGAAACTTCTTGTTGCACCAATATATCCTTAATTGCAGCACTAGGAACATAAGCAACCACCTTAGCTCCTACAAGGTAACATCTAAAAGCCTTGACTGCTTTGACTAAGGCATAAGCTTGTTTCTCAATAATATCATATTTCAATTCTGCTACTTGTAAGGATTTACTAAAAAATGATATGGGTTGTTCATATCCATCTAAATTCTTTTGCAATAAAACTACTGCAATTGTATGACAAGAAGCAAAAGAAAATATCTGCATGGGCTTACCATAATCAGGTGTCCTTAAAATTGGAGCACCCTTGATGGCCTTTTTGATATCTCTGAAAGATTCATCTGCTTCTTCATTCCATTCAATCTTTTCTTCTTTTTTCAACATTCTAGAGATAGGGAGACTGATTTCTGCAAAATTTGTAACAAATCTCCTTAGAAAGTTTACCTCCCCAATGAAAGATTGTATTCCTTTAACATTTCTAGGTGGTGAAAGCTTATCTATAGCCATAACCCTTTCAGGGTCAATTCTCACTCCATCCTTGGACACAATATGTCCTAAGAGCTTTCCTTCCACAACACCAAAAGAACACTTCTTTGGGTTCAAAGAAATCCCATACTCCAAAGCCCTAATAAAAATCTTCTCAAGATGCTCACAATGTTGATCTTCCTTTTTTGAATATGCTATGAGATCATCCTGATACACCACTAGGAATTTGTTTATGAAGTCCACAAAGGCCACATCCATAGCTCTCTGAAAAGTAGCTCCTGCATTTGTCAGACCAAAAGGCATTCTAACATAAACATATGTTCCCCAAGGGGTAGTGAATGTAGTATTGAACTATTCTGACTCCTTGACCATGACCTAATTATATCCAGAGAAACCATCCATCATGGACATTAACTCTGATCCAATAACCCTTTGCAGCATATTCTCCATATTAGGAAAACCATAATTGTCCTTCAAAGAATTGACATTCAAATTCCTAAAATCAACACATAACCTAATGTCACCATTCTTCTTTTTGACTAGAACCAAGTTGGACACCCAAGTAGAATGTCTAATAGGCTTGATGATGCCAGCATCCATCATCCTTTTGAGTTGATCTTGCATTTTTGGTGCCAAGGTAGGGTTCACAGGCCTTAACTTTTTCCTAAAAGGTTTAGTACCTTCCTTCAATGGTACCTCATGCTGGAATAGATCTTCTCTATAAGCTTTCAAATCATCATAAGACCATGCAAAGACATGTCTAAATTTTTTGAGAAGATCAATCAGATTATTCCTATTTTTTTGGACAAACATTTACCTATGTAAACATTTTTGGGTACTTGACTTGTTCCTAAATTTATTTCTTCCAAATCATTTATCTTATCAACAATTCTAGGAAAACAAGTCCTTTCTTATCATCAAATGCTCTCTCAAGAGAAACCAATCCCCTTGGGATCCTATTTGACTTTAGTTGCAAAACTTCCTTCCCAAGAAAATTCTCTTTTCCATTTCTAATGTCAACATAAGTGCTGAAATCCATCTCCTGGCCATCAAAATGAGATTCACACTGTAAAAACCTTAGTATATCCTGATCATCAGAAAATACCTACCAATTCTCAACTTTGTCCAAGATAAAAGGCCTAGACTTACACTCAATCCTGGATATCCCTGCAAAATTAATATCCTCTAGCCTTAATGTTATGTTTGCTAGTAAGTTAGCCATCCTGTTTTGGCTCCTATCCACCCAATCAATACCAAAGGCACTGAAACCCTCAATTTCATCCCAAACAACATTTCTATATTGTTTCAACCTTTGATTCTTAGATGCATACTTTGATCTAATCTGAGAAATTATTAACTCAGAATCACCAATCACCCTAAGATGTTTGATCCCATGTTTTGATGCTTGTCTCAAACCAATTGGTAGGGCCTCATATTCAGCAACATTATTTGTGCAAAGGAACAAGAGAGTGAAATAAAACTTGAAAGTCTTACCACTTGGGGATATCAATAGCACTCCTACTTCGGCACCTTCCTTTGAACTTGCACCATCAAAATATAGGGTCCATAAAACATTAGCTTCTACCATGTTATTTTCATCATCAGTCAAAAGGGCAAGCTTGACCTTTTCTTGTACCTCTCTCTCCTAAACTTGGAAAGAACCAATATCAGTGTCAACAAAGCAATTCATATTGTCATCTTCTTCCTCCTCAATCATATGTGGAGTTCTAGCTTCCCTTGAAATTTTCACACTTTCTCCTTCAATGTTAAAATTAGCAAAAGACAAGTCACATTGAATACTTCCTCCCATAGAGGCACTCCATTTTCTAGATAACAACATTCCATATTGAGGAGGAATGTCAACTACAAGAACACTCATAGTTAGTTGTTTATCAGGAAATGTTGCTAATTTATAAGGCAAAGCCTTAATGGTACCAATAATTGGCACTTCTCTTGAGTCCATAGCTTGGCATCTCCCATGAGGTGTATCAACTTTTAGTCCTAATGGCTTCATGATCTCTACAGGCATGACAATGTTTGATGCTCCTGAATCAATCATGCAATTCTTCAACAATTTTCCATTTATCATAAGGGACAAGAAAAAGGATCAACTGTCCCTGATGCAGTATTTATAGCATTTGCATCCAAATACCTCTGAGGAATCTCAGAGACAATTTCTTCATTTTTACTGTCAGGTGTGTCATCTAAAGAAGCCACATGTTTATCACCTCTGTTCATTTCTTGGACCTTTATAGAAGAAGCACCATTTACCCAATCCAAGGCCTTGACCTTGTGCTCTTCTATTCTCATCATTTCTAACAATGGAACCTTGACAGTTATTTGTGAAAGCAATTTAGTCATATCAATGGGAACATATGTATGGTTGCCCATGTCTTCCTTAATCATAGTGACATCTTTATCTTCCTTTTGGATAGTCAAATTAGACTTACCTCTTTGCACAAATTCATCTTCCTTCTGAGGTATGGGAACAACTATCTCTGGTGTCCTTGCTTTACCTTGAGGTATTGCAGTAGGTCCCATCTTCTTTTTTACTTTAACCTTAGTGACAACACCAGCATCCTTCTCCCTTTCCTCATGCTGTTGTGTACTCTTTTCTAATTTCTTGATAAACATGCTACCAAGTTTACCATTTTTGCTCCCAACTATCCTATTTCTCAAATTATAACTGCTCCTGGCTTGAGTGACCATGTCTGTAGTGATTTGAGCAATTTCTTCATTAGAGGGCCTCCTTAAGGAAACATGTTCCTCACACTTCACTGTACCACATCCAACATCATCAAATTCTTCTTCCTCATCATCAGTAGAGTCAACCTCATCCCATGCATGTGAAGAAGTCATTGCACAACCACTCTGATCATATTGTTCTTCATGTTCTTGATTCTTAGATAAATTCACAGCAATAACACAATGTTTTGGACTATGAGGAGATTGACAAGAAACACACCATGGGACATCATCATTCATGTTGACTAAATTTCTCTGCAAAGGATCAAGAATCCTATCATCAGACCTATCCCTTTTAACTAGAAAAATGGGCTTACCATCCTTCCACTGAGTATTCTATGGGTAATTCTGCATTCTTGGTTGCCTGCTAAAATTACTTGAAATAGGTCGGTCATTGGTTACAACCCTATTGTTTTTTTTTTCATCAAGCTTTAGATCCTCTAAAGCACTTAGAATCTACTTTAGATTATCCTCCTCCTTTGGCTTAAAATTAGCATACCTTCCCACCTCCTTCTTATTTTGCACTTGAGGCCTATAATCATCTCTTCTCCCTAATTTTCCTGATATTCTCCTATTACTTTCTATGTTGATAGCCAACTTGTAAGGTTCTCCAAGATTTCTAGGATTCTTATCCCTTAAGAGGTAACCCATCTTTGCATCAAAAGCATTTAAGTATGTCACAAGACACACTCTATCATCTAACCTGATAACTTGCAGGAGCCTATGCATAGCCTTTTGGAATCTTATATTAAATTCAAGGACCTCTTCATTCTAATTTTTTTTTATGTTATTGAATTCATTCAAAATAAAACCCTCATTTGTTTTATCTCCATAATGCTCCTTGAAACAATTCTTAAATTCATTCTAAGATCCTATACTAGCATGGGGCAATCCTCTAAACCAATCCCTAGCATCCTTGGTCAGAGATTATACAAATAACTTCATGAAAACATCATCAGGCTCAACATTATAATCATCTATTACATCCATAAAATTTTTTAGATGTTCCTCACATGTAATGACACTGTTCCCAGCAAACTTAGGGAGCTTCTTTCTAATTTCATCAGGAATTACATTAGGATAACCAGGAATACCAAAAAGATAAGTTATTTGTACTTTTCATGAATCGGAACTCCATGTGGTGGATCCATTCCTTGAGATGTAGATGTCCTTGTATTTGAACTAGTAGGAATCTTAGCAGCACCTAGAATGCCATTTCTCTGAGTCGCAAGGTTACCATGATTTCCACCTTGCCCCAAAAAGGAATCAGTAGCATTTGAAGGTCCTAAAGTATGCTTGATAAAATCAATCTTCTTCCTCATTTCTGCAATAGCAGCCTCCAACTCTGCTTTCTCTAGTTCTTTAGCCCACATTTCTTTTTCTTTTCTAGCCTTCTCAAGGTCTGCATCTAATCTCAACCCTTGATCTAATGGGTCTTCCACATGAACTTGTTCATTGATCTAAACTCCAACAGCTTTCTGTTTGCCCTTATCTCTAGGCCTAGTTATCTCATGTGTTTTATAAACAATAGGCTATTCCTCTACTCTTTCAGGCTCTGGGACAAAATTAATTGCCTCCAAATCTAGCAACTACCTCTTTAACTGATCAGCCCTTATCATTGCTTGTCTTACTCTATCTTCTTTGTCCTTTTCTCCTTGTTTTCTAATAGCAACTTGTTCTTGGAATCTTCTTTCTAGTTCATAGACCTCCTCAAAGATATCCTCTAATTCTGGGAGAATAGTCTTAGACTCATCATCTCCCACTTGAAATTCATCCTCATACTAGTTCAATCCCAAATCAACAACCTCTTCATATTCTGAAATATTTTCTTCTTGACTAGGCTTGGTTTGAGTTTCTTGTCTTGTATCTTTCTTATTTTTGCAAGTATGAGAAATATTTCTTTTCTTCTTTCCTCCCCTTGTCTGACTAGGCCTGGAAGTGCTTGGAATACCTTCTTCCATTCCATCTTCAAGATCCTCCTTTCTCTGAGACCTAGTACCTCTGTAACTCATTTGTAAAAAATTTACTGACTAGCACTGCTGCAGAGATGTTTGAGTCACCACCCAAGAATATTGGGAATCTTACAATACAACTTCCTCACTTAACAAATATCCAAATGAGTTGACAAGACAAGGGACAAGAATAACCCTATTTTTCCAATGATGACCTACTGGTTATTATAGACTTTTGTAACATTTCCCCAGTAGAGTCACCATCTGTTGGTGTTCTAAATAGAAAATTATGCTCTTAGGCTGCCAATATACCCTCAGATAGATTTTAGGAGTGGTTAGTTCCAAAATGTATAGGGATCTTAGGGTAACTGGACCAACTATAGGGACAAGACTGCCCTCTTCACTTCTAGCTCTACAAAACCAAGTCAAGTGCACCTAACCCAATGAAAACTATACTTCACACACCAAAGACTACTTCACATTCATTGACTCTCCATTACTATGGGGTAACATAACCATACAACCAAAGACTTAAAGCTTAAAAAGTTTATTGATTTCAATATTTTTGGGATGCAATAACTTCAACTAGTGTATGTTAACAAGAGGAATACTCATTTAGGCCAGTGCCTCATCCATTGGGAAAGAGTCCTTAGACACAAAGACATGCAAACCTAAAAATATCCAAGAATTCATAGCCATAAATACATTTATCCTAATCTTTACTACTTACAAGATATCCTTACATAGACAAGGGAAAACCCATATCCCACTTAGAGCATAATTTAATCCAATCCTAGATTAGAACTCAAGAATGAAGATACATACATACAAACAATATGTAATGAGCCAGAAAAATCAAAGCTTACTTGACTTGACACAAAGGAGAGATAAGAACTAGATAATTGTATTAAGTATGATGAATTCCTTCTATGTATACAATGAACCACAAAGCACCCTGCTTGCAAACTATAGCTTAGACCTACAACTTTCTTCTTTCATTAAAAAACACTGATTCAAAAAACTATTACAAAACCATGGGACCAGAAACTCAGGACTGAGTTTGAACTTTGCAACTGGAAGCCCTACAAAATAAAAAATTCAACATTAAATACCACTAGTTACCTTGGAATCCCAAACAGGTTAGGATGCAACAAGCTATGAATAACCAAGGTAAGGGTTAGGGTTTCCACCCACCATACAATTCAAATAGATCATAAATTAATACACTGGGAGGGAAAACCAAGCAACCCCTGAGCAATCAGATCCAAAATCAATCTTCACTTATGGTAAACCCTCTAGAAATGTACTAAAGATCATGAAAATCTTGTGAACTCATCTGATTTGACCCTTGCAACACACCTTGAGCAAGTAAACCCATCCCCTTATGGTACAAAACTCCTTTACAAGTAATCAAAGACTCACTAGACCACACCACAACAATTGCAAATCATTTCTATTAAGCTCGGTCGTCAAAACATTCAATTTTGGTCCTTTCTATCACTGGAAAGCATTCAAATTTTCAAATCTGTAGAGAATGGCTACTTTATGGCACTTACCGATGGATGAATGGCCCATATTCAAATTTGAGCTTGGTTTATATCATGACCATTAGATGCCTTTCCTTTTCCTAGGTTATGCCTTTTTTACTTTATAAGAAACTAGTGAATACACGACTGAGAAAACCTTCGCTCATTCGTGAGAACATTGAGAGCACCACCATATCATTTGGCTACTACATGAACACTATTTGGAAAATCGATAAGTCCTTAGACCCTTTGCTAAAAAATCATGCAAAGTAGCGAACCAAGTAGGCATTTGTCAAAATCACAAAAACATATCCAAACCTCCAAAAGATTGAGAAAAAATCACTAGGCCCGCATGAAGAAGATCGACGGTTGTCTCATCTTCACATAGGGCCAAAAAGATTCCATTAGATTATAAGACAACTATCAGATTAAGAATCTTACCCTACCCTGACAACCCTCTAACAATGAAAGAGATCAATGGCTATCTTAAGTTCATATGTGTCAGAGAAAACCCTTAAGATCATACGCTGGCCGTCGATGCTTTGCCACTGTCAAAACCCACTGAACTTAGAAATCCTCGGCCCCACTGATATGTCCACATACCTAAAATCCATGGCTAGTCAAAACCTGACACCTCAGCAACACATGGAAATTAGTCCCACCATTCTCAACAAGCATTTGACCCTTTGACCACTCGGCGAGTACGCGACTACAGGGAAACTCCAAGTCACAGAATACATTTCTTAACCCATGTTAGATCAAATGATTCAGTAAACAAAGCTTTTCACTAAATTGTGAAGTCCCTTCATAACCTCAGGTTACTCTTCATGAACTGGTGAATACATAAAAATTATGAGGGCCCACTGATGATCTAGCAAATTAGCTACCAAAGATACTTCACCAATTCGCTAAAAAACTTGAAACACTACTACATTATCTAGAGATTCAGTGAACACATATTCGCTGAATCACTAAAATAGTTTAGAACCCTACCAAAAACTTTGTGAATGAGTAGACACAAAAGACTTTATTAGGACCACCAAAGATTTGTCTGAATCTCCAAAAACCCTAGACCAGAAATCAGGCCCGCTTGAAGAGAGATCAATGGTTGTCTCATCTTCGCATACCTCTGACATATTCTATCAGATCTTACGACAACCATTGGATCAACCTTTTATACCACTTTGCAGATTCTCTGACATAGGACCCACTGAAAAAAGTCAATTTAGCACCTCGTGGACCAATCAGATATCACCAAATCAGCACACCTAGCATGTGGACCCGCTTGAAAGGAAAAGCTACGTCACAACAGGAAATCAATAGTGGGCACAAGATCTTATGAGCTAGAAAGATTATATCTGCTTATAAGACAACCATCGATTTAGAATCTCACTATAGGGCACCTCCATTTCATGAATGAGTGACTAAGGGAAAAAGATATCAGTGTTCACCAGGTCACCAGATAAAAAGATAAGACCGCAAGGCATTTAGAGATTACGTGAACACTGTTCACTGAATCGCCAAAAAGTTTACAAGGCATGAAAAAGTATTAATGATTCAGTGAACACTAGGAGAGGAAATAACCATGTGCACTAAGGGATTCTTAAGTGCCACAAAAAGGTAACACAAAATTAGAATAGGGTGAGACAAAACAAGGGTTTTTTCATGGCAACGGCTAGATTTTTTGAATTTTTGCCTAGTGTTTAGACCAAAAACAAGGAAAAATGGGGATGAAGTCATGAAATTTTTTTACCAATGCTAACACATCAAACTTAGCATCTTCTATGGATGCACTCTCAATTTACAAAGCAATCTTTTCTTCCCTTGCCTTTTCAAGGTCTGCTTGTGTTACTCCATGAATTATGAGTATCTCAGATGTAATCTTAGAGGCTTTCCTCTTAGTTTCTATACTATTTAGTTTAGGATCAACTTCCCTTATCTTTTCCTCATAAGTTCCCCACATAGGTTCATTAGGATCTTTGGGGGCCAATAGTAGAACTTGTGCATATGATTCGAGGACCTATTCATCTACCTCATAACCAAGTGGATGAATCCACTTAGTTCTTGGCTCAACAACTTCCATACGAGTAGTGTATGTTTCTACCATAAAGCAAATAGTATCCTTATACTTTTCCATAATGCTCTCTGGAATTATATACCTCATTTTCATCTTGACCCTGAAGGTCTTTAATTCTAATGTTACATAATCTCTCAATGTACTCTATGTGGATGCTTTGTTAGATATCTCTGGCATGGATGGAATAGACTTGTCCAAATACAAATCTAATACTCTCCCAACAATATGAAGGTACATATAAATGATTAGAGACCCAAACCTGAATATTTTGGTCTTATTATGCTTGATGGCCTTGATGTTATCAATCAACTATGCGTGCAAGATCTCACACAAGTTGAACTCTACATCTTCCTTCACAAGTCTAATGGCTACTAGAATAGTGCCCATAGACACACTATTCACCTTGCTAGTGTGATGGAACTTGTATCATAGTATCATAGACATCAATTTGATGTCAGCTTGCTCAATAGGCTTAATTGTCATCCTGTGGCTATCACTTCTTGACTTACAATTTTGCTCAACCATTTTCCTGACATCCTTTCCCATAGCAAGGATGGTGCCTATCCTAGAAAGGCCTATCATCTCATGTATCAAGCCACTGGTGATTCTTACTAGCACATCACCAATCCAAAACAAATCATCATGAATTCTGCTCAATAAAATCTTTATCAATTATGTCTCATAGAATTCATATGCCATAGCATACTCAACAATAGGGTGATCATTCCATTTTTCATATTCATCCATGAATGTTTTGTCTTGTTTCAACATGGTATCCATGTGCACCCTTAACCTATCCAACCCTACTAGTTCTTTCTTGTAGTAGATATAAGCTCTAATATCCTTGACATGCATGATGCCCATAGGCGTGTGGGAGAAAGCTCCCTCTAAATCATCTAGGGTTGACTTGGAAGGATGTTTCTTGAATACATATCTCTTCTTCTCAGCAACATCAAAAGCTATGGGATTGGCCATGACTTACTTGTTTGATCTCTTTCCAACTGATCTCTGAGATAATCTGAAGACTTTTAGATTGGCATGATGAACTAGTGTTTCTGCAACCAACCAAATGTACTGCTAATTGCTGCAAATCACTGATAGATCAATCTTCAAGTCTTCACAATAACTTCTAAGGCTCTTTCTTCTCTCCTATTGCTCTAAATTTGAATGCAATGAGCAATAAAATAACTCTCTATGTACCTAAAGTGAGAATTTTTCCATTAATGTAAGTCACGTAAACCAGGCTGTCACTTTAAAATTTCCAACTCAAGTTCTGTTCACAATTAGCATGTGTGCTCTTGCAAAAAGGTACCTTTATGCTCCAAAAGCTTAAGTCCAAAGGCACATACTCTTAGGATAAGTATACCAGCCATGCAGGGGTCTAGAGATAAATTAGCTCCTCGTATGATCCTAAGGGCCATTCATCCAGATGTAGAGGGTGCGTCCACTGTGGATGCATCCAATACATTCCCATCAACTTTTTCCTTCTTTTCTTCTATCCAAATCAAGCTCACATCCTTTGAGGCTTTCACAAACTTGACTTCTCCTTCAGGATCCAAAACTAGTTCTTCGGCCTCTTTAGGGCTTTCTTGAACTTGCGTCCTTGATCTATAGAACTTTGAGATATGCCCAGCCTTGTTACAAGAGTGACAAATGACTGGAGGTCTTATATTCCTCGGTGCATTGACATGAGTCACCAATCTACATTGTCTCATTGAGTGACCATTATAGTTACATATCTGACTTGTAACATTCTAAGAACTTCTTGTGTTTGACTGATTCTAATTTCTCTGATCATGTTGAATCCTATTCTTCTTGCTAGTCTTACAATTCATAGCTCTATGACCAAGTTTATTGCATGAATAATAGTAACCATTAAAAGGTCTTTCCTCTGTATATTTCCTTGCAATGTGTCCATGCTTGTTACAAGCAAAAAAAGTGTGGTCTACAAGCTTGCACTCATTCTTAGGTGGTCCACCATTATCTTTGGTTTAATCTTTAGTCTTTTCAACATCAGTAGACTCCTTTTGTGAGTTCTTTTTTTGCTCGCATGTTGTCAATCTAATTTTGTGCTTCATTGTATCCAATACAGCTAATGTCTCCTTTGGCTCTCCTTTCATACAACTGAGATTCTATCAAATCAGAACTGGTGTGTAATTTATCAATATGATTCTTTGCTACTTTCAATTCAAACTCCAAGCTTTCTTTTCTATTCCTTAGCTCCATGATTTCCATGTTTCCTTGCCTTAGTTCTTCATTGAGTTGAAGGTTCTCTTTGATTTGTTCATTGTAGACTTCTTGATTGTTGATCAACTTATCATCAAATTCTTCAAGTAGTTCTTTCATAGATGCATTTCTTCATTTAGCTTCTTGACCTTTTCTCCTAGATCATTGGTAGAGCATTCTTTCAAATCCTTTCTTAGCCTTTTGATAACCAACTGTGCATCACTGACTTTTTCTTTTAGTTCTTCAATTTCTCTTTCTAATTTGTGCAGGTCTTCAAGAGTAGCTTTAAGATTTCTTTTTAGATGTTTTATTTATACTTTGTCCATGATCTCCTAAAGTGGTTAAACTTCTATGCTGAGGACTAGAGCTCTGATACCAATTGTTAGGAATGGGAACACTGAGAGGGGGGGTGAATCAATGTTCACGGTATTTTAATTTTTCACTTTAATCTTTATACTAAAGTTAAATGCTTAAGTACTAAATTAAACATTCACATAAACATAAAACATGAAATCAACACATGACACCAATATTATTATGGGGAAACCCAAATAGGTAAAAACCCCGGTGGGAATTGACACCCACTAATATTTTGCACTAGTGTTTTATGATCCTTGTTAGAAAATCGTTAACCCTATTAGGAGTTTCTTTACAATGCTTTTAGTATAGTAGACCTTGGCAAGGGTTAGACCTTGTTAGGATTCTTTTACAATAGTCCTTGCTAGGGGAGAGGATGCACTATCCAAGAGCTCATTGCTCAAGTGGTGAAGGCTACAACCTTCTGATCTCAGATACACACTATATCTATAGGATGAACTATCACTGTGACACTACTTATCATATTAGTTCCTTTGATGTGTCAATGCTTTGACCTCTAGAAAAGCTCTAATACATCTTCAAGTGTCTTTGCACACTTTTTCTCTACTTATTATAACTCTCTATCAACTTCCATGCTAAATACAATGGGTGCACCTTATATTTATACGCTCATACAAAATAAACAACTAGGTCGGCCCTTAGACCTATTACATACAATGCTTCCAAATGAATTGGCTTAAGCGTGCTTAGAAAAAAATAAGTATATATGTTGGAAACCTAAATATAATGGGTGCATAGCCTTTACAACATTACATTATAACCACAAACCAAAATACTAACTATCGGCTTCATGCTCTGTTCTTCACTGGCACACACTGGCTGTGCAACTTCAACTAACTGTAACTTTCTCATCCTTGCACATCTGATCATGCGCTCTTAGAATAAGAAAGAATATAGTCTAACCAAATTAACTTCCAGGGTGCATACCATAATTCTTCCATATGCACGTGCGTTGATGCTTTGAGCTACAAGAACTTTGTACACTGTCTAGTCTTCAACACTTAACTAATTTCTAATCTTCTCTCCAAGTGCGCTAACTCCAAACTGCTATATGACTTTGTTTCCATAATGAAAACACTATATCAAGTCATATACATTAGTATAGCCAACTTTCCAACATAAATTACACCAAATTTTGTAGATATCTCATTGCATTCAAATTGAGGGTGATTGGAGAGAAGAACCCTAGCATTTGATTGTGAAGGATTGTAGATTGATTCATCAAGTGATTTTTTGTGCATTTGATTGGTTTCAGAAATCCTAGTTCATTGCACCAATTCATAATCTCTTGGAAACCATTAAGAAATCATTATACAAGTAAGTGATGGCTACTCCTATAGTATTTGATGTTGTAGAGAACATAATATATATATTTATGATGCACCCATTCAAATTTACTTTGGATGACCTAGAAGGGGCATTCTCCCACATGCCTATGGGTGTTATGCATGTTGAAGACATTAGGGTGTACATACACTGTAATAAAGAACCAATATAATTAGATAGATTAAGAGTGCACATCGAAACTATGTTGAAACCAGAAAAAACCTTCATGAATGAGTATGCGCAGTGGAATAATCACCCTATAGTGGAGTATGCTATGACATATGAGTTCTACGAATCAGAATGGATCAAGATTCTACTAAGAAGGATTCATGATGACCTATTTTGGATAGGTGAAGTGCTATTCAAAATTACTGGTGACCTAATTCATGAGATAATAGGCCTCTCAAAGATAGGCATTATTCCTCCAGTTGGAAAGATATGAGGAAACTTGTTGAGAAAACCTGCAAGTCAAGAAGTGATAGGTGCAGAATGACCATAGAGCCTATTGAGAAAGATGACATCAAATTGATGTCCATGATACTAGGTTACAAGTTCCAACACACCAGCAGGTTGAATAGTGTGTCTATGGCCACAATTCTTGCAGCTATAAGACTTGTGAAAGAGAATGGAGAATTCAACTTGTGTGAGATCTTCCATGCATAGTTAATTGATAACATTAAAGAAAACAAGCATGATAAGACCAATATATTCAGATTTGGGTCTTTGATCATATATATGTACTTCCATATTGTTGGAAAGGTGTCATATTTATACCTTGACATGACTATTCCTAATATGTCATAGATATCCTTCAAGGCATCTACTAAGAGCACTCTAAGAGACTACATGACACTGGAGTTGAAGAAATTTAGAATTAGAGTCAAGATGTAGATGTGATACATAATTCTAGAGAAAATAGTTGAAAATTACAAGGAAACTATTTGCTTCATGGTTGAGACAAACACAACATGCATGGAGGCAGTTGAACCAAGGACAAAGTGGATCCATCCACTTGGATATGAGGTTGATGAACAAGTCCTAGAAGCATGTGCACAAGTATTGCTTTCAGCCCCTAAAGACCCTAATGAGCCAAGATGGGGAGCCTATGAAGAGAAAACAAGAGGAGTTGATGTAGTCTTGAATAGTGCAACAACTAAAAGAAAGGTTTCCAAAGTTACCTCAAAGATCTTGAGAATTCATGAAGTGTCTCAAGAAGACCTAGACAAGGCAAGGGAAGAGAAGATTGCTTTGGAAATTGAGAGTGCAGAAACATCAAAGTCAAAATTAGAGGATCCTAAGCTAAATAAGGTGAAAATTGAAAAATCTGATGTTCAGAAGGATAAAACTGATGTTACTCCTTCTGCACCCAAGAAAAACCATTGACCTTACTACTCCTCCTGAGTATAAGGAAATGCCTAAGAGGAAGAAAGAGATTAGCACTGGTCATCCATCCTTGCGAGTAACAATGAATAGAAGGAACACTAAAGCTCCTCCTGAAGTAAGTTTCAAACCTAGTCTCAGTGTGTTAAATATGAGGATTGTTGATGAAGGTAGAATTGATCAAGTAGGAAAGTTCTATGAGAAATATAGTGAGATTGACAAATCAAAGATACATGAAATGTTTGTCAAACATATGTTGAAGTTTAAGAAGATAGTCCTAGAACTGAAGACTATGATTCCAGACAATGTATGGAATATCTTAGAATTCCAAAAGAGATAGGCTATTGAAGAGGATCTAAGGATAAGAGAAAATATTCTAGATGAAATCCTTCTAGTATGTTCTCTAGAGGAGAAATCTTTGTTACTAGACCTAGTGAAACCACATCTTAGAACCAAGTCAAGGACCCTAGACATAATGGACAAGAATTATGAATTGGTTGCTAAGGAAACAAAGAAGGCATTTGAGAAGGTCTTCATCAATAGGAACATGTATCCAGCTACTACACCCAAAGTTCAAGTTCCCACAATGTTTGCAAAAGAGTCAGAGACTACTAATGTCCTATGACAGGTCCCCAGGACCTAGTACCTGCAGTTGAAAGAATATCAGAGGAAGATAACTCAGCTCCCATATCAGAGACATTCAAAGATGACTAAATTTTTATTGATAAGTTTGAAGAGGCATTTTCAAGCATACAAGATTTTAAAACTCTTTTTAGTAACACTCCTCCCATTCATCAAGAAGTATTAATTAAGGATATAACAAATGAAGAAGAAAAGAAAGAAGAAGGAAACAAAAAAGAAATAGAAAAAGAAGAAGAAAAGAAAGAAGAACAAATACAAAAAGAAGGAGAAAAACAAAAAGAAGTAGAGAGAAAAGAAAATGAACCAATAACAATAAGAGTCAAATAGGAAGTTATGGATAGTACTCCTATCACTCCACTTCCCTTAGTAGCATTGTTGTCAAGTTTGACACCTGACTCAACCAGTTTGGATTCATGGGAAGAAGAACACCTGATCAAGTTTAGCATCTTAGCTATGGAGAAAGCCAAGGAGAAATAGGTAATGAGGAATTCCCTCCTTGTAGAATAAGTAAACATCTTAAACAAATTGTTACCAATAGAAAAGAAAGTGTCCAAGGTACATTTTGTTGATGATGTGAGTGCAGTTATTTCACAGTTTAAGAGTAATTTCTCTAGCTTGGAAAAATCAGCATCATTAGTTGCAGAGGATAAGTATAGAAAGAAAAGGCTAAGTGAATTGGTTAGTAAATTTACACTTGACCTAAGCTCACTAAAGGTTGGTCAAGCATCCTTGAAGGAGTTTGCAACAAAGGGTAGAAAGATTATTATTGACTGTATGAACTAGGACAAGTTGACTAGTGATCTATACAAGAAGATACAAGAGGCAGAAATTATGATAGACAACATAAGGAAATCAGTAGAAGATCCATCCATTGATGTGAACATGAGTAAAAATGTCTACCAAGGATAGATAGATAAGATTGAAAAAGATGAGAAAGTTATGTCAAAGATAAGGGGAAGGCAAACACAGCTAAGGAATGCTCTTGTGCCCTCACTAGATATACTCAATCAGAATATAAAGGAGATCGATGCCACCATGGTGAAATATGATCAAGGTCCTAGCACAGATTTGGAGAAGATGGAAAAGCTATAGTATGCACTATGCGCCCATCTCCATATTGTAAACTCATTGATCACATTTTGGAAGAAGGAGATCCAAAACTTGTAGATAGCATATCTGGATGTTCTCTCATAGTAAGTAGTTGTATATATAGTTTTGAAGCACCTTTTTCATTAATGTCAAAGGGGGAGTATGTATAGAATATGGTTATAGATATGTATAAAGAGAAAGTTATGTATAAGGGAGATATAAGACAAAAGTTTTTTGTATTAAGGAAAAGTTAGCAACTTGGCCATATTCCCTTGTTGCCATCAATGACAAAGGGGGAGATTGTTGGCAAGTTGGCTTAGTATAGCATTTTCATTATGGAAAAAAAGTCATATAGTAGTTTGGAGTCAGCGCACTTGATGAGAAGATCAGAAATCAGCTAAGTGTTGAAGATGAGATAGGGTACAAAGTACCTAAAGCTTAGAGCATTAGAGCACATGCGTATGACCGAGTTATGGTATGCACCCTAGAAGATAATTTGGTTAGACTATATTCATGCTTATTCTATGAGCACATGATCAGATATGAAAGTATGACAAAGTTACAGATAGTTGAAGTTACACGGCCAGTGTGTGCCAAAGAAGAACAAACTAAGCAGCCGATTGTTGGCATTTTGATTTGCAGTTATATTATTATGATGTAAAGGCCATGTGCCTATTGTAATTAGGTTTCTAATATGTAAATAGGTTTTTTTGTAAACATGCTTGAGCCAATTCAATTGGAATCATTTTATGTAATCAGTTAAAGGGCCGACCTAGTTATTTGTTTTGTATGTGCATATAAATATGAGATGCGGCCATTATAATTAGCATGAGGGTTGTTATAGAGTTGAGATAAGCAGAGCAGAAGTGTGTGAAGAGTTTATAAGATGTATTAGAGATTTGCAAGAGGTCAAAAAAATCAATGCATCAAAGGAACTGATAAGACAAGTAGTGTCACAATAAAAATTCATCCAACAGATATAGTGTGTGTTTGAGATCAGAAGGTTGTAGCCTTCACCACTTGAGTAGTGAGCTCTAGGATAGTGCGTCCACACCCCTAATACGATTTATTGTAAAAGACTCCTAATAGAGTCTGACCCTTGAGAAGGTCTACTATACTTAATACATTGTAAAACAACTCCTAACAGGGTTAAGGATCTTCTAACAAGGATCATAAAACACTAGTACAGAATATTAGTGGGTGTCAATTCCCACCAGGGTTTTTACCTATTTGGGTTTCCCTATAACCATATTGCTGTTATGTGTTGATTTCATGTATCATTTTTATGTGGATGTTCATTTCAATACTTAAGCATTTAAGTTCAATTTAAGATTAAGTAAAAAGATATAATATAGTGAACACTGATTCAACCCCCCCCCCTCAGTGTTCTCATTCCTAACAGAGTCTCACATTATTGATTGGGATGCTTTATAGGTGGATTCATATGGGTAGCTAGCACTGGAGCCCATACGTATTTTGGATCGCATGATGCTGGCCCTTTGAGGATGAGAGTTGGACTAGGTTAGGGTCCAGTGAGATTTTTATGATGAGGTTACACCATCATGGGAGGACATAGCACATATGAGAGAATAGTATCCCCATCTTTTTTATGAACTCTAGGAGAAAGTTCATGCCTAGTGGGGAGGATGTGAGGCCTCACCCCATGCCATCACCTCATAGCAGCTTATTTTCATCTTATGACTATCATGTTGACACTTTATTTTAT
>BSBK01000029.1:1102500-1152500 GCA_027943335.1 Chamaecyparis obtusa
AATCATAGTTGAGATGGACATCTTGATTAAATATTTCCCTCCTATTTTGATTTAGAGCCTTTCAAATATGTATAATATAAACCCTATTATTATCAAAGAAATAATTAGAGATTTCAAGAAGGATTTGGGTTTCAATAGACCTATCCAGATAGAAGTAGTCCCCCTCAAGGAAGTGGCCATCCATCTCAATAATATAGGAGGAGGCTTTTTGATCGATTTTCCAAACAAATCCCCATATGCAACATTGGAAAGGCATAAAAACCCAGTTACTTCAAAAGCCCCCTCAGACCCAAAAAGAAGGAAAAAGATAACTCCAATTAAGCCTTCCCCCATTAAGTTGAATGCAATCATTACAGAAGATGTCAGGTTTGTTATAGAAATTATAACCCAACCAACAATGATTTCTCAAATGAAAGAAAGACAATTAGTCAACAACGTGTTGGTTCCTGGAATGGATTTTACATTCCATAAGACACCAATATACCCTAGAATGATTTTGGGAATGGTTAGTTCCAAATGTTGGTTGGTTTCCTAGTTTTAGGTGTTGTCCTTCAAAATTTTGATTTTTGATGCCTATCTTTGAGTTTCATGATTTAATTTCCAGGCATTTCCAATCCCAGAGCTCCAAAATTGTTTAAAGTTTGAAAAACCCTCAGTTTTAGGACTAATTGCCATTAAAAATCCAAAAAGCCCTAATATTTGCTCACCCAAGTCTATTTAGTTGTTACCTTTTCAAATCACTTAATGACCTTTTTCAGCATGTGCGCTTTATATTTCTGAGTTAGTCGCTTAGTCTCCTAAATAGATTAGCATATTCCTTTTTAACTAGTGATTATCTGATTCCCTTTATCGCACAGTCTCCTAAGGATGGAAGATTATTCTTTGTCTTCAAATGACTCAGTGGTTTCCTTTAGTCACCAAGTCTCTGGATGACTATTGTGAGATCTAGCAACTCCTATGATAATTTTTTGCAAAGTGACTATGGTCACTTTACCTCTAGATCAAAATATCTTCAGTCGGGTGATCTCTAATAAAAATAAAGAATTGATATAATATTTAGCAATTATGAGGTTTGTAGTTGATTGCTGAATCTCCAAATGCAAAGCAGCGGTCTATTTTGTGGGTTGCCAGATTTCCAAGTTATTCAGTGGTTAGTTCTTTTATCCTACGACCTGGCAATTTCAATAGTCACATGTTCTCTTGGTTCTTGTGGTTATGTTTTAAGCAGTCACTGATTCAGTGACATGGATATTTCTAAGTCTCCCAATGAAGCAGTTAAGTGATAAAAGGTGTGGCAACTTAGCGACAACCGTTGGATGAAGTTTTAATCAACGATTGATGTTTAATCTCATTACTTGACCGAGGTTAAGTAATTCTTCTGGTGACTTGGAGAATAAAGGTGTTCATGCATTATCCATTCTTAACCATAGTCAAAGGAAATATCAGGTGACTAGGAGATGTCTTTAGTCGTGTGGTCACCAGATGAGCTTGAGTTAAGAGAAAGGTTTATGGATAGTTGTTGTCAGTCATTAATTTAATTTTGATCATGTGGTGGTCGCGTAGTCTTAGAATATAACTATGGATTAGAAAATTGTCTAGCGACCTTGATATTTGTCTTGTTGCCCAATCTCCAATTCAAACTCAAGTTAAGAAAGTTGCTCAGTGATTAGGAGACTATCTTTAGTCGGGTAATCTCCAAATGATCCACGGTTAAGTGTTGACTAAAATTACAAAATTGAAAAAACATAAGTATCCATTACCAGATTTTGTGACATGTCTCTTCTTGATTGGTTGATAAAATAGAAAAAATATAAACAAGTAGACTTGACTATAGTCACTGAGTCTCCAGAAAATAAATCAAAGGTTTTTTCTACCTTCATTCATTGTATCTCTGAATAGGTGAGTCGGGAGGTCTCAAGAAAAATTTTGAAAAATCAATAGGCTTCAGTGACTAGAGATTCATTAAGGTCACTAGATCTCTTGATGGCCTTTGTCACCAGGTCTCAAGATAAAATTAAAAGGAACTAATTTTGCAATGATTAAGAGATTGACTATAGTCACCAGGTCTCAGAATGGAAAATTTAAGAAAGCACAAGGTCACCCAGTCTCTAGATAAATTCAATAGGTTTCAAAATGTTCAGTGACTATGATAGTCACTAGATCTCCAAAATAAATAAAGTCATTTAATGACTAAAGTTTTCTTTAGTCGCTAGATCTCTGAAAGTGTAAAGGAGGTGCCAAATTTTTTAGCTATTACGAGAATGTCTTATAGTCGCTAGGTCACCAGAAGTTGAAATTTGATTACCTATCATTTTTTCAGCTAACATCTATTGAATTGAGTTCTGAGCATGCCAAGTAATGGCGAAAGTGACATAATTTTTAGCTTTTGATCTCTAACAGATTGTTTCATTCAATTCTACTAAATAAATACAGTTGTTCATCACTCATTTCAAATTACCAAGCATTTAGAAAGCCAAAGTGATAGAATTTCTTGAGATTTTTTGGAGCAATTTCAAAGTATAGAACATTCAAAATTTGCAGAGGAGTTTGAATTCTCAAACAAGATGAGCCAATTATCTATAAGTGAGGCTTCTTCCAATAAAGGAGCAAAGGAGAAAGTTAAGGAAAGCTATTTAGATGAATTATGCACCTTACTGTTGGGCTCATCATAGAATAAGAAGGTTAGTGATGAGTGTTTTTTAGATGAACTTGCATATTGTATAGATGCTAGGACACTAGATGTCACTAGAATGTGTTTGTTCAAGTACTTTTATAAGAATTATGAGAATCTGGTCCCTGTCTCAAACCCTTGGACATCGAGGTTAGCAAAATTGATAGTTCCTAAGGTTTTCCTGGATGTAGATGTCCTAATTTTTCTATCTCATTGATATGATCCCCTATCCAGAAAAATTAGGAAGGGTGATGGTTCTCCTCTGGTGACCCTTGATTGGAATTCATTCATAAGAGCTTTTGGTATCCAGCTCCCTCTAGCTACTAAAATTAATTTACAGGCCTTGGCCAATAGGTATGTTAGGGAGGCTATCATTGTGGCAAAAGAAATCTAAAACCATGTTCCCTGAGAGAACAAAAATTACATTGCACCAATGGCAAGAACAATCCTGTATGCATACAAGGACCTCCACTTTTATATAAAGTACATTGCATATGGATTATGAAAATTTCTAGGGATTTATGGTGGAGAGAGGATCTCCTTAGATCTCCTAATGATGGTTTTGGACTCCTAGAGTCTTCATGTGACAAAAGGATATGATTACATAGGATATGCAATAGAAAAGATACATGAGGGTTTACAGACATTGAAGAACCACATGTCTAGTTCTACTCCAAGGTTTTTGCACTATTCTTTGTTGATGCACCTCATTCTATACTTCAATTATGATATCATGAACATGGAATGCCTTGAGCCACAGATGATGTATAAGGGATAGCAAAATCTAGTACAATTTTGGATAAGGGCTTGGAGTCCTTCTTCCTCGAGAAGTGATTTTTGTGTATTTGAAAATTGGATAGTTTGGCCTATCCTCCTTAGTTTAGGGCTTAATCTTTCAAGGCTATCCACAAAGGTCCTACAGCTGATAAGGCCTCAATAATTTGTTAATAAGTGGACTAAGGGTCACAATTGGGGAGATATTTACTATGAAAAGGGTTATACTATGATTAGAGTATATGGATGCCCTTAGCCCCCACACATACTACCATTCTTTGTTCCACCAATGGTGGCATTTTTAGAATTCATCTGGTAGCTAATGCTAACTGATAAGGAGTACCTAGCTCCACATAGAAAATGAAATTTTACTCCAAGGCACTTTAGAGTGCATAATCTCACAATAGGCAAGAATGCCTTCAGTAAGGTAAATGATTGGTTAGGGAAGTTTAAAATGCATGCTTCTTCCCATAGGTATGTTGATACAGAGGGATTCATGGTTGTTGCTAAGAAATATTACATCCCCAGCATCCCATTCAATAAGAGACATGAGGAGTATCCTGAGGAGGATGTATTAAGAAACATAATAGAAGAAGAAGAAGTGGCAAGAAGATTTGACCAGATACATGAATTATATGCCATGGAGAAATAGTTAAGACAAAAAGGATTGGCATTTAGTGGCTTCTTCCCCAATCTATCCTATCTCCAAAGGCTTGAACAAACGATGGCCCAATTCAATACTTTGATGAGGACTTTTGAAGATTAGATTGATGAGATAGATAGGAAGAAGGATGTCCACTCTAAGTTAGAATGTGATGAAGACAGTGATGGTGGCTTCTTGATGCACATCATCCCTCCTCTAGAATAAATAATGACTGAAAAAAATCAAGTTGGAGAAAATATTGTTGACTTGATAGAGCTCCATAGTTATCAAGATACAAATGAGCCTCTTGCAAAGAAGCAAAGATTATTAGTTGGAGAATCCTCTCAAGCAAGGAGAAAAGACAAAGTGGGATCCCTCTTCACTGGAACTAGTGTCCATCACCACCAGTTGAGGAAGAATATAAGAGAGGAGAAAACAAAACAAAAATTGGAAACAGAAGATGTTGAGTTGCCCTTGGGTCTATGCCAAGATGAAATAATGTTAGAACAAGATGCATTCTTGAAGGATGACAATTTTATAGCATCAGATGAATTCAAGAGCTTCTTAATATGGCACAAGCAATAACAGGTTGCATCCAGTGTTTAGATCACTAAAGAGGGTCAAGTGCCTAATGAAGCAGTGTAAACACTAAGGGAATATGACCCTGAGGTAGAGAAAATCACCCCAGAAGAGGCTAGATAGCTTGTCAGAAATAGCAATATGCTACTTGTGCTTGGGTGGAATTTATATTCATATTTTATTATTGATCAGATCAAGAGATAGGAGGACATAACTTTATCCTCAGAGACCCAAGTTGGGGAGATTATTAGAGGGTTTGGGTATAGCCCAAGAAATCAAGCATTGGCTCTATGGAGCTTGTATCATAAAGATAAAAAGCCATCAATTTTGAATGTAAAATAACAAATGGATGGTGACAAAAATTGTATGGTCAATCCATAATACATGAGACCATGAGATCTCTCAAGTGTTAACCCATTTTTCTAGGCTCAATGAAGACAAGACTAAACAATTATTAGAGAGATATGGTTCCTTGTTGGAGGACTACAGTGCACTTTTGTAAGATAGAGATATCAAAATAATGAAGGAAAAGGCATTGGAGAAGTCATTGGTAGACTTAGAGTAGTAGATAATCAATACTCCTGTAGCTACCCCTGCACCTCCTAAACAACCTACATTTCTAGAGGGTAAAAGTATGAGTGAAGAAGAGGTTGTTGCAGAGATTTAAAAAATAAAGTTAGAAAAGAATGAGGCTATCCTACAAGTAGCACATAGTTGATGCATTAAAGGATAAATATGATTTGGTTTTTAGTTCTTACAATAAATTACCTGAATTGCAAGTAGAAGTAAATAGTTATGTTTCTATTTTAAATGGTTATTATGTAACTTGGTCAGTTAGAGAAACACTTTTTGAAAGATTGGCAGTTGTTCAATCTTTAAGAACTGATCTTCTAGAAGTTGTTTTGCAAGTGGGTGAGGAAATAAATAGAGTAAAAGTCATATTGCCACTTTTTAAAGGAAAATCAAATCAAATTGAGGCTAAGATAGCCATGCTCAGTACAGATTTCAACAGGTTTATCCCTTCCATTAAAGATGCAGATGGTGTAATGAAGAGACTTGATAAGTGGAAATCATATTTTGATCCTTTATTGCCTAGAAAAGAGGCATTTCTAGATGAAAGTAATGAAGTAGATGTGGAGAGATTTAATAACACTCTAGATGAAGCCATAAAGGTAGAAATAGAGCTCACTAGATTTGTAGCAGATGTCAAGGTAATAATAGATGCCAGATGAGAGAGGAAAAAAGCACAATTGCAACATATCCAGAGTTATAAATGGCTGACAGAGGAGGAGGTCACTATTTGGGATGAACTTACAAAGCCCAAGAAGATAAAATCTATAGCAATTGACTTTGATATTTTGGATGATGAGTAAAGAGGACACTTGGAGTACCTGACACCTAACCTCAAAGCACAAGGATGATAAGCTATCAATAAGAATGGTGTAAGTTAGCTAGAATGGTGGTCACCATATCTCACAACAACTCAAGAAGCTATCATGAATATCTACAAACAAAGGTGTCCGTGATCAATGAGCCAGGAAGTAGAATAGTCCAAAATATTTTTGTCTTTCCACCGCATGAGGGCTTGTTGTATTTTTTTTTAAATGATTTTTAGGATTAGGGCTCCAACCATTTGAAGCTTGTTGCATTCTCATTGATAAGAGAATTCCAAGATGGTGGAGCCATATATATAAGTTGTATCCCCATTTTTGTAAAGGGTTCAAAAAGATAATAGAAATTTTTAGTACAATTGTTGCAGAGCAGACTTCTGAATTTTGTGTCTGAACTTCTAAGCATGAGTCTTTATATGTAATTTACAAGTTCATTTTAATACAAATACACTACAATTTCTTTCTTCTATTATTGTTGTCTCTTTACTTGTATGTTTACTCTTGTATGTTTTATTTGTAAGGCATTTAAAATATACTAATTGTTAAGCAATTTCTTCAATTGATTATGAGTTTCTCTCAAGGAGAGAATTAAAAAATCCTTGTTATCAATTGCAGAGAGTAAACTTATGTGTAGGGATTTTAATGATAGTAATATTAGATTAATAGAATAGATTGCAAGGTATTTTATTCAAATTACAAATTGTGTGAAAGGCATACTATTGTATTTCTTTTAAGATATTCCTATGGATTTGCATTTAAACTCTTTTTCCCATAGGATTAGGCACTGGTTTAGTGTTTGGTTCTTATAAGTTGTCTTTTCATGATCTTTAGAAATACTAAAATTTATTTCATTACCAGTATCTTTACTTTTAAGAATTGTCTGTATGTTTTGAAGGAATTGTATTCAAGTGATATGATTCATATTTGTTGATTACTTAAAGAGTGAATAAATAGGTTTCCCCTCCTTAAAGGGAAGAAGGATGAATGTCCTTATATCACCGTTCCATGCTATTACACTTGTAGCTTCTATCCTAATATTCTGCATCAGGGTATTCTAGGCTATCTGTAGAGTGATAATATTTTATTGAAATAATTTGAGGAATCAATAGCATAGCAGTAAAGAACTAATCCACCATTTGAATGTTTACTTGAAATATAGTAAATCATTATAGGCAATACCTGCTTGAGTCCCATGGAACTCGAAGCAGAAGGAGGATCCTATCCAATCCTCATTAATTAGTCTCTTTCTTGCAAACTTGAGTGTTCATAAAACTAAGAATCAAGCCTTCATACTTATCCAAGTTTGATCCCACAAGAAAAATCTCTAACACCAAATATGGGAAGATCTATAGGTAACTGGACCAACTATAGGGACAAGACTACCCTCTTTACTTTCGGCTCTACAAAACCAAGGTGGGTACACCTAATTTGATAGATATAATTATGTTCCTGACTTAATACTAGATCTGACAATAGATATCAGTGAGAAAGTACTAAATAACAACCTATTATTCATTGGCTCTCCATCACTAGGTGGAATAATTACTTCTTTAAGTAAATAAAATTAAAAGACTAGTTTTGATTGTTGTATTTTTTACTATAATTATTTCAATCATTCCTCACAAAATAAAGATACATTTAGACAGGCTAGTGCCATATCTATTGGGAAAATAGCACTAGGAAATAGAGTCAATACAAAGATCCTTGAAGAACTTGGTTCATGAACATAAATACAAATACTCCAAGTCTTTCCTACTTGTAGATAATCCTTATGCACATCAAATGAACATGTATCCTACTTTGAGCATTATTTAATCTAACCTTAGATTAGAACCCAAAGCAAAAACACATACACATAGGTCTGTGATAAACTCATAAATTCATAGATTTGATATAGAGGAGAGATAAAGACCTAAGATTTATATTACGTATAACCTTTGATCATTTGTATACAATGTATGCTGAGAAGTAAGCCTATGGATAGTAGTATCAACCTATTCTTTTTCACTATTACTTGACAAGAAATGATACAAAATATTACAATCCTCAACTAAGGGTTAGGGTTTCAAGATCTCTATTTTCTCAACACCTAAGACTCTCAATGCCCAATATGATCCTGGAAATTCCTTTTATATACAAGGAAAATCAACAAGCTACCGATCATATTAGGTTTTACAAAAATTTACCCTAGAAATTACATCCCCACTGGGTTTACAATAAATACTTCAATCAGATTCTAGAATGACATTTTGTCATCTCAATCCATCTTGCAATAAATATTTCCTACATCCTACCTACTTATGGGCTATGAGTCATAGCCTTTTGATCACCTCAAGAAGTAGATGGAGTATCTGGCTTTTCAACATGGGGTATGTATTGATATCTCCATTTATTGAATACTTCTTCACTTGGGAACACAAAATTGATAAATTCAGCCCTTCTACCAGACAACTACTCCCACTTGCTTTCCATTTCCTTGACTTCCTATTGAATAAAATCAAACCTTGATTTGGAAGTCATTAATAACTTGATGGTATGGATGAAGGAATAAGTGTTTTCCATAACACTTGTCATTCTTTCTAAGAAAAGTTCATCCATCTCCTCTCTCCATTTGTACAACTCTTTCAAATCACTGTTGTCCTTGAAAATACTTGGTATTAAATCACAACTCAAATGTGTTAACTCCTTCTTTAACACATTTGACTTTCTTTTAAAATCATCCAAAAATATACTATACTCTATAGGCTTCTTTATAGACTTATGCATTGGCTTGATCAATGGATCAGGATCAACTTGGCCTTTAGATAACCAAAAAAATAATCTCACATTTGGGGATCTCTCAACCCACTTATTCAAAATTGGTCCAAACTCATCCCTATCTTTATCCAAATATTTAAGAAAAACTTGTAATCTTCTAGCATGATCAAACAAAATTGAAGGCTTTAGATCATGAGCAAACTACATTATTGCCTTTGTGATTTTCTCTTCATATTTTTGATTGGGAAGGGATCTAGCCTTCACATGTTCATCCTTCTATTTCTCAAGGTCCACCCTAATCTCTCTTAGTTTATTTGTTTCCTCCACTAATTTTTCCTTCTCCCAACTGATTCTCGTATCTATGCTTGTTTCTACGAAAGGTGATGTTGGAAATTCAACAATAGGACTAGAAGAAGAGGCCACTGCTGGCCTATCAGCAATCATTAATTGAGGTGACCTATGATCCTATGGTCTTGACAGTTGTGCAATCAATTTTTCCTTTTGGATCAAGTCTATTTTCAACTCATTGTAAGATTTAAGGATAGTTTCAAACTTAATCCTTAATTCCTCTTTCTCCTGTGCATCTTTCTCTACTACCCTCACATTGAATTTAGATGTCTCCAATATGATATTTAAGGGTTCTACACCTGAAGTCTCACAAACTCTTTGCACCAACAAGCTCCTAGCATATTCTGAAGAAAGAACCTCTCTTTTCTGGAGGATTTGAGCAATACAAATCCACAAAACCCGAAGATCACCTACATACAAAAACCTAATACAAGGAAGTAGAGACAAGAAGAGGGCAAGGGTTTGACTCAAAAATATGAAGAAGAAAATATCCTCAAATAATGAATGAATAAAATATACAATGGATCATCCTTATAAAGGAGATCAAAATCCTTGAAAGGCAAACCCTAATGTATGTAATAATTAGTTAAATTATTACAAGACTAATGCATGCAAGTTTATATTTAAAACAACTAGTGCATAAGTTTAAATCAACTAATGCATGTGTGTTTAAATATAAACAACAAAAGCAAAAGAGTTGACATTTTAAGAAGGGAGTAAAGTTAATTAATATAATTAATACTTTACTCTAACATTTTCCCTTTATTTTCTTTCCTTTTAAGGGACCACATGACCAAAGTTGGATGGTCATCAGAGAAAGACAATAGTCCCTACACATACATCAAAAATATCATTAATTGCAATTGGCTTGTCCAGGGATTTCCCTTCCTCTTGTAAAAAAAGAATAGTTCTCTACTCACTTATAAGAGCCAGGGCTGCTACTTTGTGCTCTTCTATTTTCAACATCTCAAGCAGAGGGATGGAAACCTTCATTTGGGACAAGGCATGTCTCATATCAAAAGTAGGGGAGTCAGTACAAAAATCAGGGTGATCCTTTGACCTACCAAATTTCTTTTTCACCTTATCAGTAATAATTTCTTGTTTCCCTTTCTCTTCAACTTCAAACCCTTCATCTTTACTATTTACAATATTGGGCTTTGGGGAGTCCTTATTCTGAGGATTGCTTTTGACAAACACTAATCTAGGGACTCCCTGATCATTACCTACCTTTCTATTCCTCAAATTGTATGAGGATTTTGCTTGTGTAATAGCAGCCATAGTTAAACTCTTGATTTCTTCTTCACTAGGCTTTCTCCATTGTCTTTCATCTGACCTGGATTCTACCATGTGAGTCTTATAGTCATCATTATCAAACTCTTCCTGATCAGACTGAGTAAATATTTGTTGTTCATAGTCAGAGAAAATCTTCCTCTTATGATCAACATCAGGGCAAATAAATTCATCATCTGAGGACTCAAGATCCTCCATTAGTTCAGTAGTAAACATGTTAATAGCAGGCTTTTCAGATCCTTCATAATCTCCTGCATATGAATCACTAGCCTCTTCTCCCAAGGCCAGGGCAATAGCACACTGGAATGGTGAGTGGGGCATATTACAGGCCACACACCAAGGGGTACTTTCCACATTATGCACTATGTTTTTCTTCAAAGGGTCTGGTGTATCCCTTCCCTTTTGGGGTTCATTATTATTAGGAACAGGCCTCCCATCTTTCCAATCTATTTTGTAAGGCATATCTCTTAAGTTAGGGGCCTTGTCCTGCCTTTGATAAGACGGCCTTGCATCTTGAAAATTTCTACCACCTTTATCAAACCTTGCTGGGAAGTCTTTAGTGTTACCAGGTCCTTTGTCCATTCTATCCTCCTCTTTGGATGGCCTTGCAGGTTGTGGCCTGGTTTCTTTCCACGGTCTACCTTCATCCCTTTTGTACATTTGGCCAGATGCCTTTTGGTTACTCTCAATATTTATGGCCAACTTAAAAGCATCTCTAAGGGTATGGGGATTCTTGTCTCTTAAAAGGTAAGACATCTTACCATACATAGAATTGAAATAAGTTGTGATGCAAACTGCATCATCCAGCCTCAATACTTGGAACAGTTTATACATAGCCTTTTGGAATCAGCTATTAAACTTTGACATGCTCTCATTGTAATGTTTCTTGATATTATTGAACTCATTGAGCATATAGCTAGATTTCACATGTTCTGCATATTGCTCTTTAAAACATCTGACAAATTCTTCCCAAGATGCAATACTATTCTCAGGTAACCCCCTATACCAATCCTTGGCATCCTCAATCAATGATTGAACAAAAAGCTTCATTATGACATCTTCATATTCAATTTCATAATCATTTACCTTATCTATAAAAAACTTTAGATGCTCTTCATAGGTAATAACATTATTCCTAGTAAATAATGGGATCTTCTTTCTAATTTCATTGGGGACAGCATTAGGTTGGCTAGGAATACCATCAAAAAATAGAGGCCTATATCTATCCAAATGAACTGGTCTTCTTTGGATATTTGGTTGATTTAGAGGGGTAGTTGCAACATTTTGACAAGGTATAGTTCCCACTATACCACTAGCTATAATGGGAACTTGATTGGGAACTGGTCTAGGTAAAGTTTGTCCAGGGTGAAAGGCTTGAGCATTTGGAAGTGAAGTATTGGGCTGACTGAATGGAGTTGTTCCTATGGTGATAGGGATAGAGGTACTAGCAGATGTGTTCATGTTAGCATGTAGGAAGGCAATCTTCCTCTTCATTTCATCAGCAGCAGCCTCCAAATCAAGTTTCTCCAGTTGAATAGCCAATTCTTCTTTTGCTTTCCTAGCCTTCTCCAAGTCTATACTTGTTTGAGAATGTACATTAGGAGGAACCACAATTTTCTTGGGCTCATTAATATTTATACCCACCAATTTCTATTTTCCCTTATCAGGGATTTCTTTGGGAGAAGTTATAATCTCCTTATCCTCTAGATTTCAGAGGGATTCAATTGCATTAAGACATGGCCTGTTCCCTCAAATTCACCTTGCTTAGGTTTATTATCCTGAGCCTGCTTTCTCAAATCTTCCATGTCATGAAATAAGTCCTTATTTAAACCTTGAACATCTTGGTTTAAATCACTAACTTGGGTCTCATTTTCTTGGTTCTTTTGAGAAGTTCCTACCTCTCTATGAGCAAATCACAGATTTGTTGTTCCCTTGCTTTCAACCTATTGGAAATCTCAGCTAGTTGTTCACTCTCCTTTTTTCTTAAAGCAATCACCTCTTCTCTCAACTTCTCAAAATCATAGGAGGTGGTCTCAGTAGCAGAGGTTTCTTCTGGTTGTTTCAGAGTTTCTCTCGTAGGGAAATAACCTGCTTCTATGACCTCTGTGATTACTACTTTCTGCATGTGCACACTTGGTGTAACCCTCTTGACATGTTCAAGATCATCAGAAGAGGATGAAGATTCATGAGGAAGTGGGACATGAGATCTTTCTTGAGAAGGGCCTTGGGGACTAGCAGTATGCTGACCTCTTCTAGACCATTGTTTCCTACTTGGTGTATGGATCTCATCATCCATATTATCTTCTAGGTGATCCTTGTAGTAAGACCTAGTGTATCTTGGTTGACTCATGGTATAGCACGATAATATTAGAAAAGTTTACAACAATTAGCAACTGGTAGCACAGAGTTTAGAGTCACCACCCACTTTTACATGGGAATGAAATTATTCTATACTGGTCTACAAATGCACAATAGATAGGATTTGCACTAACCTATTACATGCTATTTAGAAGATCCCCAGTAGAGTCACCAATTTGTTAGCTCTTTTTCATGTAGAATCACCAATATAGTTTTCAAACTTGACTCTCAGGTTCTCAACTCTGGATTCTTATAGGGAAAAGGCTAATTGATTAGGACCAAGTCTTTCTTCTACTTCGGGCTCCATAGACCCAGGTGGGTGAACCTATCTTCAGACTCACTGCTTCATAATGAAATCCTATAGTGGATCAAAGGTTCTAGCAATGATTTACTAATACCTCTTGCTGCAACTGATGCAGAGCTTAGAAATCCAATCTGTGATATTAACAGAAGTAAACACTCATTGCAGAAAAATGGCAAGTGTGACAAGGATAAACTCCTTCTTTTCGAGCTTTGAACTTGGGCAGGTTAACCCATGTTAGATCTACTTCTTGAAAGGATCACAACATTAGTTTATAGCCTTGATAAAAACATTATCTTCTCAGTCATTTAAACATACATGAAAGTAAATTATTATTTAAGTTTTGTTGATGATGAGATCCCTGCAAATCGAGGATAGACCAGTGCCTTATCCTTGGGTATAGAGTCAAACAGTGAAACATATATTTACAGAAATCTTCTAAATGAAACACAAACAAATCCCAGATGAAATTCCTTACAATTCATCCTCTCTTAAACACATTTGATCATCAAATTCTTGCCAAATTCATAAGCTCTTAGAAATTAACCTAAAGACATTACCCTTTCCTTGAAAGGAGCTAGAGATTAAAATCACAGATACCTTGTAAATGGTATATCAAAACTACCTTATAGATTCAATACACAAAAGCCACAGAATTCAAACAAGAAGACAATTGAAATCATGCAAGGGAATTCTATTGTATTCCAGTAAAATTTCACTGCATCAATACATTTCAAAATCTGATAAAATATTCTAAGATTTCAACAATGGAGCCAAGCCTCCCTTTACAGTATATTTTTTCAACCTCTTCCCAAAAGACTCAAACTTACTATATATAACATAGCCATATCAGAATCCTTGAAAGGATGCAACAAGCTTGGGATGGGTAGAAAAGATCCTATACTAGAGACAAGATTACAAACTGACAAACAGATTGTAACAACACATTACAAAAATCTTTTCTCAACAATTCTGCAGGTGGCATCTTTGTCTAAAGATATTTCAGAGCAGTTCCTGAATTTGCTGCATGAATGATGACTGCCATTTTGGCTAACTTACATCATCCTTTGTTTGACACTTGCTCTCCCTTAATTTCTGGATCAGGTGCCATCTACAACTCTATTCTTCCTCTTCCTCTATAAGTTGGACAACTAGCCTCTTTTTCTTCTTTATTGTTAGCTTCTCCCAAGCCACTACTTCATCATCTGATGGCCAGTTGTAAGTCTGCAATTCTTGTAACAAGCTAACTTGCTTGTCCCACATGGAGTCAATTATATTTTTGGCTTCTGCCACAAATCGTATGCAATCATTTTCAATTTTAAAAAGACTGTCAATGATGCTATTACACCTCTCAAAATCCAAAGTATTGTCATTATTAAGGAAAGCATCTTGTGTAATCACCAACTGATCCATTGATAGCTTCCATTCCTCCAACTTGATCAAGTTTCCACTATCATCACATACCGTAGGCAGATACTTTCTATAATGTTTATCAAACATAAACAACTTAACCCTCACCTGGTTGGACTTACCTTTAAAAAAATTTGAAATAGCATTGATTAAGCCAATCTTCTCAAAAACTTCTGTAACTACTCTAGGGATCTCAGGCTTATGCTCTTATAGGCTATCAAGTTTATCAAACAACAAACTTCTTCCAGACCAAACACTATGAAGTGGCTCCAAAGCAGCCAATGATTCATTTATCTTTCTATTGGTCTAGTGTAATTGGCTGACTGATTGATAAACTGTATCCATTTTCTCTATTATCTTATCTCACTTGTATTGCACAATCTTTGACATGGTGTCCAAATATGCCTCTATCCTTATCTTATCTAAATCTTCATTAGGTCCCTCAGGTACTTCTTCATCAATTTGAATTGGGACCTCCATATGCACAGGGGGGACAACAACTACCTTCGAAGCTTCTTCCAGCTTAACTTTTATCTCTACCAATTCATCTTCTAGCTGCTTGATCTTTATCAATTTTTAATCTATGTCCTTGGCCACCAGGTTTTCACTTTCAAAAAACTTTGAGTACCTTTCAGATAATTGAACTATTTTTGCCTCATTCACGTTAGCCCAATGAGTCACTACCTTAGAAACTTCAAGGTCAGTTGTATTCTGCATAGTCCAAATAATCTGATTCCCTTCCATTTTATCCTCTATACTCAATAGGGATGGCTTTTGAGTCCTAGGGGCCATGGACCACATTGCAACAGCTTGAGACTTAGGGTCATAGCGACTTCCTCTTATCATATCACCAATGTGAACCTCATATGACAGGCTGCCTGGTGGTTGCTTTCTTATTTGATCTATGATGAAAGCAGAAGTCAGATCCCATCATGGAGTCAATAGCATTCCACTTAACTTAACCAGTTGTCTAGCTTCATCTATAGTTATGGGATCAAGGCTAGGATCATAAGAATTTAAGGCTCTCAATGTCTCTTCACTTGGCTTCATACCTTCAAGCAGAAGTTTCCTCACTTCTTGCTACTTATTCCAAACAAGGAAACTCTTGAATTCATTAGTTTTAATAAACTAGTCATCACTCAAAAATTCCTCCTGATAGACCTCTCTGATATCCCTTTCTGAGCACAAGGACTGTTCCTTATCTGCTTCATTAGTGGCCACCTTCTTTCCTTCTCTTATTGCTTTTCTCAATTGGTGATGGTAAATCCTATCACCTAGCACTAGAGCAGATGCTCTATCAATTGTTCTCTTTTGTTTTTCCTACCTTGAAGGCTCTCCTACCTCAAGGCTCTATTTTTTCAAGGGTGGCTCTGGAGTATCCCCTATTTCTAGTTGATCTTCAACAGGGCTAAAACTTTGTACATCTTCCATTTGTGGCAGGCTGTTCCCTTCCTATGACTCATCAGAAAACTCCTCTTGATCAGAAGATGAATAGTCTTTCATTTTCTTTGGTTGACTCTGGTCAATCAACTTCTCCAACTGATTTGATAGAGTGTCATGCATCTCTATCATCTTGTCAATTTTTTCTAAATAGGGAAGATCAGGGAAGAAACCCTCAAAAGGAAGCTGGGCTGCCATTACTTGTTTTGACAAGTCTATCAAATCAAAGTACCTGTTCCATCTCCTCTTGACCTCATCATCATCAATGATGTTTCTGACTACATCTTCCTTGTCCAAGCCTTCATGTTCTTTGTTCACACCAATGTTTGGGATGTATAGCATCCTGGTAGTTTTGATAAAGCCCTCAGGATCTACATGTCTACAAGCACCAGTAGCCATTTTGAACTGATTTAACCATGCAGTAATTTGAGGAAATGCCCTCTTTCCTACCAGGAAGTCACCTACCTTGAATTTCCTAGGTGTGAATGTACCCTTCCTGCGAGGGGCTAGAATTTCCCTATCTGTCCACATCAACTCCCACATAAATTCCAAACAACCAACCCTTGGAGGCACAAATTTTGGTAACAGATGTGGGGGTTGGGGGCAACTGTAGACTCACAAAATTGTAGCACTCTCCCCAAAGTAAAAATCACCCCAATTGTGATCTCCCTCCCATTTGTTCACAAACTGCACTAATCGTAGGAACCTGAGGACCCTTGGGGATATCCTTGTAGTGTTGATACCTAACATCCTTATGAGAGGATACACAATGAAATTCTGAAAGAGACAAAAATTCCCCTCATTGGAAGTAGAATTCCACATCCTCACCCATAATTGACCAGATTATACTGGCCTTCAAAGTTGAACCTTGGCTTCAGCATGTTCGAATCAAAACTATTAATATTGAAGAACAAAATTAAGTGCATTAGCAAAGAATAATGCATGAACTTAATTGGACTCTTACTATCCTTGATAGAAATCAAACCCTCATGCATTCTATCAATGATATACTGGATGTAATCATAGTCAGTATTAACCAAAGAATTTTGGATGTCCAGGATAATCATCAAAAGATCAGCTGGTAAAAACTCTGCATCCCCATGAATTCCCAAAACCCTACACAATGCATAACAAGTTTGCTTCATGTAATACTGAAGGGACTTAAATTGGTAAGGGGCATTCATGTGAGCAGGGAGGGGAGCTATATACTTATCCTATTTTGGGATATGCTTCATTATTTGGTCCTTCACTATCCCTATGTTCTTCTTGTACCTCTCCTTTTCTTTGCTCAAGTCAATTTCAGTAGAAGTGGATGTATAAACATTAAAAGCCTTCATGAATGAACCCCTATCAAGAGTAACCAAAGTTGACCGGTCCTCTTTCCTAATAGTCTTAAAAATAGGGTTGTAACACCTAGCTAGAGCAACAATTAAATCCACATCCAGGAATACATTAGGCACTACTAATTTCCCTAACCCTAAAGCCCAACCATTATATACAGGGATATGACTATCTCTATTTTTATAAAAGAAGTTGAAGATAGTATAACCTGTGGTATTTGGTGTGATAGGATCTCTGCAAAACCCTAGAACATCTTTGAAAACATTATCAGGAGCTCTTTTGTTTTGACTGGAACCAGGTAGCAATTTCAAAAACTCATCTGAATAATTAGGCTTGCCCTTATCTTCACCACTTTTAGCCTTTGCTTCACTGTTGGAAGATGCTACGCTTCTCTCAGGTTGACTCATCTTTGCTACAAAATTATCTTCAATCTCTGCAAAATGGATTCACTTGGCGCTCAAAAATCACTTCAAAATGACACAATTCTCTTCGAATGATTTTGGATAGAGGAAATAATGAGCTTAACTTATTTATCAATGCAAATCAAGTGTGTACAACTACCACAATCATTGCAAATCTCCTTAATTGGTCCCGCATTCAATTTCGCATGTCACCAATTTTCAAAATGGAGCTAGCCGATGTACAGATGTTGATAGATAGATTTTAAAAAACTTGAAAACAAGGCAAAGAGGCAAATGATTAAGATCTTGCACTTTAAACCTATTTATGTCATGCAATCTTCCTTTGAAACTAATTGGATGGCTCATTAGTTTACTTTCCAGCTTGATACTGTACTTTATCCATGCAGGCAATGGTCCGTTTTCTTTTCTTTTATTACCTTTTCCAACTGGGCCCATTTAGCGAATCCGTGACTAAAAGCTTCTCATGATCACTAAATGCAATGTTAACCCTAGCATATATTCAGAGAACTAGCGACCAAAGCCTTCACGGGTTCTTGAAATGCAATCCTTAACTCATGATACTTTTCATGAATTAGTGAACATAGTGACACCCTTCGAGCACTTGACTGCAGTTATTATTTGGTGAACCAGTGAACAAAGCCATCTCGCATTCTCTTAATGTCATGGCTAACTGTTAAATCTTTTGGAGATTGAGTGAACAAAGGGTTCACACATTCACTTAATGGATCACTTAACCGCTAAATTACTTGGAGAACTAGTGAAGCCTTTACTCTCTGAATCGCTAAATCTTTCTTAACCATCATCTTTACTCTGAGATTCTAAATGAACCGTTGATCTTGTTGATGATCTACGGCTGTCACCAATTCACTAAAATATTTGATCCTTGGTCATTTGATTATGAGATTCAGTGAACAAAGGGTTCATTGAATCGCTAGATCATATTAAACACTGAGTATTTCAATCCATGATTAAGTGACTGAAAACTCAAAACTTAGCCAATCCTTTTATTCACGCATTCACCAAATGATTATTTCCTTTACCTTTTCCTTTTAGAGAACCCGTGACCACATGACTCGCTGAATCGCTAAATCATTTAGCTTCTTACTAATTTATTCTGAGAACAAGCGAACACTTGAAACAACTTATTCTGCCAAATTCTTCATACCAAATTATCGGGGCTGCCAAACTTATAAGTCTTTACACATTCACTCATTCACCAAATGAAACATGTAGGACCCAATAATATCTAAGATTAAACCACAATCGTTGATCCTGACAATGATCTATGATATTCACCAAGTCACTAGGTTATTTTTCCCTTAACCACTAGATTCAGAGAATGAGCGATAACCGTTGTCGCCAAGTCACTAAAATATTTGCAAAGAACCTCCAAGGAATATGCGAATTGGAGATAATGCATTCGCCGAATCACCAGATGTTTTCTGATAACCACCGGATATTTGGAGACTACGCGAACAAAGACAACACTTATCATTTTTAACATATTCTCCAGTTCACTGAATGGTTGAGGTGCTAACCGGGATACTTAGAGACCACGCGACTAAAATGATGCTTAGCATAAGATTGACTTGTTCACTGAATCACCAAATACTATATGAGACATGCTATGACCTTTTCTGATTCAACAAACAAAAAACATTTAACACATGCACAATTTAATCAGCTTAAGTGACTTAAAAAAGGTAACAATGAAATAGAAAAATAAGGGCTAATTGTGAGGACTTTTGCATGAATTCAACATTTTTCAAGGACAAGACCTAGGGTAAGGATTTTTGAAGTGGGCTATGACAAATTTTTGAAGAACTTCTGACACCTGTACCTAGGAAAACTTTACAGACTAGAGGACTAGATCAACGTTTGGACAAAAACCTTAGAAAATTAAGAATACTCCCAATAGGGTCACTCATAGGTCTCTTCCCTTTAGAGTTAGATGGGAAACTTTCATCTTTTTGTTGAGTTGGGAGAAGGACACTATACACTTTCCTCTACTGAATTGTATATGTTCCCCAAGGGGTCAGCTTGGTGTATCCTAGTTGACTCAAAATTATCCTTTCTCTATCTGGATCTTCCTTACTTACCACAGGCCTCTTTTCATTTGGTTCTTGCATGATTCCTTCAAAATGCTCCATAAGGGCCTCTACCTTTCTTTCCCATGGCTGAAAAGCTTTCAGTGGGTCATATCCTTTATCAAAATGTATGATAAAATCTACAGTTTTCTTGTAAATCATGCACTTCTCTTTCTTGATTTCTTGAGCTTGAAGATCAAACTCATTCCTAATTACATCTTCTGGGAAGTTAAATTTATGCTCCATAAGAGCACACCTAATCTTTTCCTTCAACATCCCAGAAATGAAACCTTCATTGTTTACACATCTCACCACTATTGTAGCCATTCTATAGGGCTACAAAACTTGATTTAAATGCACCCATTCCTTCTTGAAAATGATATATTGGTGAGATATTGTAATGTCTGGGAACAAGATTCCCCTTCCTTTCCCAATTAGGTTTGTTTCTTGTAGATCACCAATCTACCTCAAAATTTCTGCATACCCCATCTTCAAAGGGACTTGATAAGGCAATACATAAGGTGCCTTTTTGAAACCATACACTCTAAACAATGTGGAAATTGAATATAATATTATATCACCAAAATTATGTACTATGGTGATGTCTTTTCAATACTCTTTGGGCCTAAGCGATCTTAACAACTCCCTAGAAATTCTGGGATTCTCAAAAAATAACAAGGACCTGAGCCTTGAAGCAAAATTTCTATCAAAAACCAAGTAACTGCATTTTCTCTATCCCATGTCAACTTTGTAGTCCACAATTGGACTAACAAAGCCTTTCCATTCTTCTCTCTCATAATATGCATTGTTTTACTAAAGAAATCCACACCTTTGTATAAGAACATATGCATTATCATAGAATACCATCCAAAAGGCCTTCCTATCTTCATATTTTTTATCCCCATCAATCCTTCATGGATTAGGTCTGAGGGGAAAGGGGAATAATCAAAAATCAATGCTAGGTGGTGATGTAAGGACTGTACCATCATAAACATATAAGGGATAGTCATGTGAGTAGCCTCATCTTGTCCAACAATCAAAGCTAAGGACTTATATACACCCTACGCTCGTAAACTAAAAAAGGTCCAACCTAAAAGGCTTAGGTGTGCTTGCACTAAGCATACACATGGCACCAATTTGGCTAAAGAAGTCCTTTAAAGGGCTAGACCTTAGATAGTCTCTCTGTGCCTCATAGATTTTGTTAAACTCTTCAAAATCAATCTTCTCTAATCTAATAGAGGGGTCATTTAATGAAAAACATCTCTGATTTCATCCTTTGTGATGCTTACCAAGTTTGTTCCATTAATATCTTTGACACACCTTGACACAGGATCATAACATCTAGCTATCTATATGAGAAGGTCGACATCCATGAAAACCCTAGGCATAATGAGTCTCCCTATGTCAAACTGCCAAATATTACTGCGAGGTGTGCATGCATTTATTTTGGAATATGCAACTTTAAATAGGATCAAACCATTTTAATCCTTCCCTACTTTAGCATCCCTCATCCATAACCCTCTATCATACAATCCCTCATTGACAAAATCCCTAGGGTTTTTTGGAACTAATTCTTTCATTCTAGATGCCCCATTTTTTGAGTGTGGTAGTAACTGCATTAAATCTTCAAAAACTCCCTATCCTTATACTTTATTTTCCCTTAGAGCTCCCTTTTGGGCAGCATTTTAACTAGGTTTTGAAGAAGCGTATGAACACCAGAATAAAAACCACCCAGATATCACAAGATAGCAATAATAGAGAAAAATTAATCAATGAAACCTTTCTTCTTTTTTCTTAAAAAATCCTGTGTAGTTTCAACTTCAAATTTACCTACCTTATGCCTGAGAAAAAATGTTGTCGACACTTGCAGAAAAACCAAATTGCCTGTAGAGAATCTTGGAGAAGAAGTGTTTCCTCTAACAATCAAATCAGAATATGTATTTATTTCCAACACATTGTATCAAACCCACACATAACTCATTAAGTTTGTCATTACTAAAACTGGTTGCTACAATTTTCACAAGATGTGAAATAATCATCAAAAATTAAATTTGAATGTGAACCGTTGATCTCCCTTCCTTTTGGTGCATCGAATGGCTGATAGAAACAATTTCATTGTTACCCTAATTTTCCTATTCTATGCAAATTTGGCTTAAATCCATTCAGGAGTCTTTGTTTTTACCCTGCCAGGCATCCCTAAAAATTTCATGAATTTATGTCTAGTTTCCTAGCCTTTGCAAATTTTCTAACTCCTTGGTCTGCAAGTTAAAAAATTCATAAAAATAGCCATTATATCAAAAACCCTACAAACCCTAGCCTTCATTCTATTTGGTCATTACCTTTTTCGGCCACTTAAGTCCTCAAATATGCATGTGTGCTTTATTCTCATTGGTTGGTCATTAGTTCTCTAATTTCTTCTGACGGTTCCCTTTTCTTTTGGTGACTTAGCGAATACGGTGATTCGCACAATCGTTAAATGTTTCACAGTCACCGCATAATATCTCACAACTCAGCAAACATTCCCTTTCTTTAGTCACACATTTGCTAAGTGTTTGGTGGTCACTTTATGAGGGGATCCCAGTTAGGAAGATCAACGGTTGTCATGAGTTTGCAAGGGGTCTGTTAGAGGCTTGCGATATTTTGATAGCCTTTGATCTTCCCTTTTGATGTAGTGCTTCAACCTTTTTGTGGGTCCATTGCCACGTTGTCTAACTTGGAGGTTCCTAATTGAATGGAGGATTGTGATGTGTAACTTTGTCAGAGCGGGCCTGACAGACTGTGTCCCTTTTGATCAACGGCTGGCATATCTTCTCAAGGTGTTTTTCTGACACATGAGATTATGTGGCAACCATTGATTTCACTTTATTATCAGAGCCTTTGGAGGTGGGACCTTTCTTGTTGATGTCCTCACATGTGATTGGTCCACATAATGATGACTTGGATATGTTAGTGGGGCCGTGTCAGGGTATCGACAGGGATGTCAGAGGGATCAAGATTGATAGTTAGCGCATGTTTAGCTAGAATCTTTTGAGGGTATGTGATCATACCCTGAGCATCCATTTTTCCAAGTGTTCAAGCTTTTTTCAGGTGGGTCCATGCCAGGTCAGGATGATTCACCATCTTTTGATTGGTCAAGGTAAAGAGGAGATTTAAGTGGGTCCAGTGCCATGTATTGCTGATTTGTCATGTTATGATTGGTTTTTAGAGTGCTGAAAAAGATTTCCAAGTGGACCCATGTGTCAATGGCATCCCAGTTCTAAAAGGATCAATGCCTGGTGCATGATTGGAATGAATATTCGAAGGTCATGAGATAATGCACCCGTCGTTGGATGTGAATCAAATTCTTAGTGGGTCTGATGTCAAAAATAGCTGAGGTATTTTCTAATGAGGTGAACGGAGTGAATGAGGGTTTGACATGTGGTAATTTTGGGCCTAGGTTTAATGAGGTATGAAGCAAATTGATGACTAAGGATTTCTCTTGTTCGTTAAATTTAACTAGGGTCAACTGATGGATTAAGCTATTTAGCTACTGCAGTGTTTGCATAGTCACTTAACTAGACTGGGGTTAGGATAAGTTCTTCACAACTTGAAAAAGGCCTTCAGTCACATAGTTGCCAAATAACTAAAAGAGAGAAAGGTAAAGATGGGTCCAAGCTGATAGATATGCCGATGTGCTAAAGTTTCATTGGTTGTAGTGTGCCGAGGTGGATTTTGAATTTTCAAGAAGGTTTACGATTGTTGTCAGGATGATCTGAGCTGTTCATTTTCCAAGAAGTGAAAGACATCGACAGTCACATTTTAAACTGACTGGCTAGCCATTATAATTCAAATTTTAAATATCTCTGTAGAGGGTTTTCTACCAACGATTGATTCAGCAGGCTGCGAATTGGCAGGGTAGCTAAAAATTTGGCTTTAGGACATTTGCAGTTGAAGAAGATAAGGACGAGGTCTGGGCAACTGTCATGGGTCATTTCTTATCTCAGAAAGGTACTAGTTATGCATTCATGGCAAGACTTTGGGTAGGAAAGTGGATGGATCCAGGTTGCTTGTCTGTAGGTTGATGTAGTACAGGGATGGGCACACAAACTTGAGGTCTGATCAACCATAATGTTGCAAAGATATATTCATGATTAGACTTGACATAGTTAGGGTTTGCTATTATTCTATTGAAATCTATAACCCTAGTTAGGTTTTAACTCCTACCTACATGCAAAAAGAGGAGATGTATATATTGTATTTTTGGAGCTTTTGAGCTTAGAGTTGGACAATTGTAAAAAAAAAAGAAATTCACCTTTCTTCAGAGTTATCTGTGGCATTCTCTCTTCCCTCTAGCTTCTACAGTTGTAAATCTCCCATTGATGATTCAGATATTGTAGAGGTATTTTGTGACAATTCTTCATGTCCCTATGCTTCCTTATCTGAGTCTTCTCTTATTGAATTAAAGTATATGATGTTTTTAGTGGTATCTTAGGGTTCCTGATCCCTCTCTCTTTTTGCAATTTTGTGTATTACTTTGGGTGATTTGATGTGAGTGCTTTTGTGGTTATACTTCAACCCCTTAACTATCTTGTCTCATTCCTATACCTAGTTGCAGAGGTCAATGTTTGTTTGTAGGTCATAGATTGTTGTCTAAATCTTAGGAATGCTATTGTTTGTGAAATTATTTCTTTCCCTGAATAGCCTCTTTCTATTGCAGACCCTTCTATGAAATATTTATGTAGGCCTATTTAGTGAGTTGTGATTTCCTAGACCTAAGTTTATTCACTGATTTCATCCTCTATACTGAGACTCAAACCTTAATTTCAGTGTATCACCTAGTAGGTAGTTTTCTTTCAAGCATTTTTACTTTCAAGTAATCCTATCCCTTTTACCTCAAAAATTTTACTTTTCATGTCTAGAAGCAAATTAAGGTGATTATCCAAAAGAAACCAGCCTAGAACCTGGAGGTCTCATCTTAGTTAGCATAGGTGCCACAACCTAGAGATAATTCCCATGTTATACTAAGTTATCAAGACCAAGAGAGCTTGAAACAAAGGCACAAACTTAGTGTATAACAATTCTGGCACACCTGGTGGGACCAAGATGTCATAGTTTTCATAGTTCTTGCTAGTTCTGATATGCTTCCAATAGGTTGTAGACCTTTGAGAGGTCATTGCTTTGCATATCTAGTGACTCTGAGTTCACATCCACTGGTTTCAAAGAGATTTAGTACCTAAGATGGATTACCATCCTTCTTTTCATGAGGACATCCCTTCATTTCATGGAGGTCAACTTTATTAGAATAGTGCTACTTCTGATTTCATGTAGGACTACCCAGTTGTAGCAATGGAGCAACATACACCTCATGCTTACCCCCCACCCACCCAACTTCTAGTATCATGGTAGCATCAATACACATATCAGTAGCCTCAAGAAGAGATGCTTTCCTTAAAGGAGCATGCTTATCATGCCCAGATCCAACAACAAAAAGCTTTGGCTCAGTAGGATCAAGGTTATAGGAGGTATCTGGTAGAGCAACACAAGAGAAATGAGGCCAAGCTTGTTGACGGGTTGGAGGCACAAAAGGAGGTTTATCAAAGGAAGTTGGAAGAACAAAAGAGACACTATGAAGAGGTATTGGAAACATAGAAAAGGCATATGCAAACATAAGCAAAGGAGTAGTTTGATGCTAGATGGAAGCAGTGTGAAGAAATCATTGTAGGATAGTAAAAAAGTCAAGCAGTCCTTGCAAGTAATCTAGCAACACTAAACAAATTTTACAAGGAAAACTTGATTAAGGTTAGTGCTGCTATAGCTGAAAAAGAAGAAGATTTCCAAAGAACATTAGCAGCTCAGAAGGATGCCTATGAAGAATTGGAAGTTCATAAGAATAATTGTGAAAAGGTGGTTCAAGACCAAAGGATTTTGATAGAGGCCATGTTTGATAGAGGCAATGAATTTTAGATTGAGAAAGAAAAGGAGAAGAGAGCTTATGAGGAGTTTCATGAGAGAGAGCTGTAGGATCTCAAGCAAAATATAGGATTCCTGGCTTCTACAACTGAAACATATAAAAGAGGCTATTAGATACAGATTGAGAAATGTTCTCAACTAGAGGAAGAAAAGGAGATCATTGAGCAAAAGATTGCTGATCTAAAGGAGGCTCTCTCTGAACAAGTTAAGACAAATGAGTTCTCAGCAAATCATGATAATTGTGTTGACAATGGTATACTTCTCCTACAAAAGAATCTAGAGGAAGAAGAAGAAGATCAATTTTGGGACAAGATGGAACATTTTTGTCTGCATCTTGATGACAAGCCCACACTTCCAAAGAACACCTAGAAGTTGCAGGAGGAGATTATTTCTAGTCAACATAAGGAGGAGATCAATTAGACTGAAGTAATCTCTCAGGAGCTTGAGTTTAACAGGGAAAGCTCTAGATTCACTATCAAACAAGGGTGTCCTATCAAGCATTTGGCCAGGATGGAGGTTATCAAAGGAGTACAAATTATGCCAGCATCCCAATATGATGTTCCACCAGAAGCTGAGGCTGAGAAAGAACCAAATCAGCTTGTTGTCCCCATTGACCAAGTAAGTAAGGTCTTACTACTACTTGTTGTTTCTCCTCAGAATGATGGTGCTTACAATTAGCTTGACCAAGTGAGTAAAATTCATATCAGTCAAATCCTTATCAAGCGGGTGATTCTGTATATCTCCTATATTTATCTTGTAATAGCTCTCCAAAAACATGTGGATTATTGTAACCTAATAAGGAAAGGTAGTTATTTTCACAAACAATAAATGGTTTTTTTTTACCAGTGCTATGTATTGATTAGTTTAGGTTAGGTTTGTTTCCTGCTTTCTTTTCCTACTTTCTAGGTTAGTTTTCCCTATTTTCCAAGAAGTGCTCGAGCACAGGTTTCATTCCTTAGTTCCAGTTTTTCCCCTTTGTCAAGGTTTTGTGCTCAAATGATGACCCCAATGCCCAATGGATCGTTTAAGGCCACTAGTTTTCCATGTCTAGCAGGTTGACATCTAGCAAAAATCACCAAAATGTTACCCTAATTTTCCTATTCTATGCAAATTTGGGTTAAATCCATTCAGGAGTCTTTGTTTTTACCCTGCCAGGCATCCCTAAAAATTTCATGAATTTATGTCTAGTTTCCTGGCCTCTGCAAATTTTCTAACTCCTTGGTCTGCAAGTTAAAAAATTCATAAAAATAGCCATTATATCAAAAACCCTACAAACCCTAGACTTCATTCTATTTGGTTGTTACCTTTTTTAGCCACTTAAGTCCTCAAATATGCATGTGTACTTTATTCTCATTTGCTGGTCACTAGTTCTCTAATTTCTTTCGGCGGTTCCCTTTTCTTTTGGCAACTTAGTGAATACGGTGATTCTCATAATCACTAAATGTTTCACGGTCACCGCATAATATCTCATGACTCAGTGAACATTCCCTTTCTTTAGTTACACATTCGCTAAGTGTTTGGTGGTCACTTTATGTGGGGGTCCCAGTTAGGAAGATCAATGGTTGTCGTGAGTTCACGAGGGGTCTATCAAAGGCTTGCAATATCGTGACAGTCATTGATCTTCCCTTTTGATGCAGCGCTTCCACCTTTGTGTGGGTCCATTGCCACATTGTCTAACTTGGAGGCTCCTGATTGGCCAAAGGATTATGATGTGTAACTTTGTCAGAGTGGGCCCAGCAGTCTGTGTCCCTTTTGATAAATGGCTGGCGTATCTTCTCAAGGTGTTTTTTTGACACATGAGATTATGCACCAATCATTGATTTCACTTTTTTGTCAGAGCCTTTGGAGGTGGGACCTTTCTTATTGATGTGCTCACATGTGATTGGTCCACATAATGATGACTTGGATATGTCAGTGGGGCCATGTCAAGGTATCGACAGGGATGTCAGAGGGATCAAGATCAATGGCTAGCATGTGTTTGGATGGAATCTTTTGAGGGTATGAGATCATACGTTGACCATCCATTTTGCCAAGTGTTCAGGCTTTTGTCAAGTGGGTCCATGCTAGGTCAGGATGATTTTCCATCTTTTGATTGGTCAAGGTAAAGAGAATATTTAAGTGGGTCCAGTGTCACATATTGCTGATTTTCCATGTTATGATTGGTTGTCAGAGTGCTGACAAAGATTTCTAGGTGGACTCGTGTGTCAGTGGGGTCCTAGTTCTAAAAGGATCAATGGATGGTGCATGATCGAAAGGAATATTCGAAGGTAATGAGATCATGTGCCCGCTGTTGGATGCGAATCAAATTCTCAGTGGGTCTAATGTTAAAAATAGTTGAGGTGTTTGCTGATGAGGTGAACGGAGTGAATGAGGGTTTGACATGTGGCAATTCTGGGCCTAGGTTTAATGAGGTATTACGTGAATCGGTGACTACGGATTTCTCTTGTTCGCTAAATTTAACTGGGGTCAACTGATGGATTAAGCTATTCAGCAACTGTAGTGTTCACGTAGTCACTTAACCAGACTAGGGTTAGGATAAGTTCTTCATGACTTGAAAAAGGCCTTCAGTCACATAGTCACCAAATAACTAAAAGAGAGAAAGGTCAAGATGGGTCCAAGCTGATAGATATGTCGATGTGCTAAAGTTTCATTAGCTACAGTGTGTTGAGGTAGATTTTGACTTTTCAAGAAGGTTTACGACTGTTGTCGAGATGATTTGAGCTGTTCATTTTTTGGGAAGTGAAAGACATCGACGGTCATGTTTTAAAATGACTGGCTAGCTATTATAATTCAAATTTTAAATATCTCTGCACAGGGTTTTCTACCAGTGATTGATTCAGTAGGCTACGAATCGGTGGGGTAGCTAAAAATTTATGTCTTAGGACATTTTCAATTGAAGTAGATAAGGAAGAGGTTTGGGCAGCCATCATGGGTTGTTTCTTGTCTCAGAAAGGTACCAGTTATGCATTCATGGCAAGACTTTGTGCAGGAAAGTGGATGAATCCAGGTTGCTTATCTGCAGGTTGATGTAGTACAGGGATGGGCATGCAAACTTGAGGTCTGATTAGCCATAATGTTGCAGAGATATATTCATGATTAGACTTCACATAGTTAGGGTTTTCTATTATTCTATTGAAATTTGTAACCCTAGTTAGGTTTTAACTCCTACCTACATGCAAAAAGAGGAGATGTATATATTGTATTTTTGGAGCTTTTGAGCTTAGAGTTGGACAATTGTAAAAAAAAAAGAAATTCACCTTTCTTCAGAGTTATCTGTGGCATTCTCTCTGCCCTCAGGCTTCTACAGTTGTAAATCTCCCATTGATGATTTAGATATTGTAGAGGTATTTTGTGACAATTCTTCATGTCCCTATGCTTCCTTGTCTGAGTCTTCTCTTATTGAATTAAAGTATATGATGTTTTCAGTGGTATCTTAGGGTTCCTGATCCCTCTCTCTTTCTGAAATTTTGTGTATTACTATGGGTGATTTGATGTGAGTTCTTTTGTGGGTATACTTCAACCCCTTAACTATCTTGTCTCATTCCTATACCTAGTTTTAGAGGTGAATGTTTGTTTGTAGGTCATAGATTGTTGTCTAAATCTTAGGAATGCTATTGTTTGTGAAATTATTTCTTTCCCTGAATAGCCTCTTTCTATTGCAGACCCTTCTATGAAATATTTATGCAGGCCTATTTAGTGAGTTGTGATCTCCTAGACCTAAGTTTATTCACTAATTTCATCCTCTATACTGAGACTTAAACCTTCATTTCGGTGTATCACCTAGTAGGTAGTTTTCTTTCAAGCATTTTTACTTTCAAGTACTCCTTCTATCCCTTTCCTTCAAAATTTTTACTTTTCATGTCTAGAAGCAAATTAAGGTGATTATCCAAGAGGAACTAGCCTAGAACCTAGAGGTCTCATCTCAGTTAGCATAGGTCCCACAACCTAGAGATGATTCCCATGTTATACTAAGTTATCAAGACCAAGAGAGCTTGAAACAAAGGTGCAAACTTAGTGTATAACAGTCATAACTCTTAACACTTTGCCCAACTTAGTTCTCAACCAATGAGAATATTTCAATTTATCCATGTTTAGAAACCCACAACTTACTTTAACTTTGATCAGCCTAGATAGGTGTCAACATGTCGCAGTTTCACAAGCATAAAATTTTGAGCATCTTTCAATTTTGGTATTGCGACCACTGTCGATCCTCTTGAAAAATGACAATTCTTTATCATCTTTGAAAATCAGTGACCCCACTTCGCAAATGAACATGTGGAGGCATTTGAAAACTTCAGACCCACTAGAAAATGACATCACAAAAGACGCATGTCACTTAGTCGCATTTTTGGAAGTCAGAAAACTATTAGGTATGTCAGGTGAAGAAAATGCGACAACTACCGATGCTACTCAATCAGACGATGATTTCTCATCTATGAAATTTTTTCCACCTCATACTTTTGTTGGTCCTCTACCTAATAAAAAATGAGCATGTCACAAAAAAATGGCAGGTAGACATACCATTTTTTCTTTCCCAACTACTGATAGTTGCCACATCATACTCCAACCTAACCAATAAAAAATAGACACCTCATTGTGGCCTAGCAACCAAGGACCCACTTCATAGTCTGAAACTACATGGAAAATCAGATGGCTATCGCTAAAGAGAAAACTTTAAATACCAAGCATCTTCCCTTAGCATTATAATGACAACCACAAGATCTATCTGGGCTTTAACCTTTAGCAAGCCACGACCCCACCGCGTTGGGTCACCAAGGAAAGATGTCAACCCAAAAAATTTCCACTATACCCAAAGTGTCAGAGTTCTGTCACTTCCACTCTTCTATTCAATCAGGTGGTTGTCACTAAAGTGTAAGGATTAACAAGTGGCTATCTTAGCTTAGTCGTATTACAACAACTGTCGATGGAATCTACTAGTTAATGATAACATAGCTTTGAAACCAAGTCCACAGGATAGGTGTCATGCAGTTGCAACTTCATAAGTTAGAAAGCCTAACAACCAAGGGTTTTAAGATGAAGAGACAACCACAAGATTAAAAAGAATTGAACGGTTAGGAAATAAAATGGGAAAGGCTAAAGTCTAATGAAAATTTTCATTAAAAAGTGACCCGTTTAAAACCTAACCGCAAAACACATGAAGCAGACAACTTTTAAAGGTCTATATGAACACATGCATTATTTGCACTTTAATGAATAGAAGAGTAACACTCAAATATAACAAGGCTTAGAGTAATTAGGGTTTACAACACTTTGCTCCTTGCTAGGTCAAATAATAGGGGTTTTACCAATTTTCTAAAGCATGAGGATCAAAAATTTTACAGTACTAACACAACGATGAAGATGGTTTGGATGAAGATAGGTTCTTGGCTCTCGAGATTTCAAATGAGTAAAATCTGCAAAATCTTGAGAAGGATAAGGGGGTGAGAGAAGTCAACTTGATAAAGAGTCATAATCCTTAGAAGTCTATAGGAATGATTAAGAATAAGGATAATATGACTACAAATACTAGAATTAGCTCCATTGATGATACAATAGACATCTATTTAGATAAGATCACGGTTTCAAAACCTAAACCCGATGAGATGACAAAATATGAGAATGAAAAAATTCAAGAAGTTAATACAATAGCATAATTTATAGGGGAATCATTAATAGAAGAATTAATGGACCAATTCATGGATGAGATATGTGATAAAGAGGAATTAAAACTTGAGAAAGAGCTTCTTATTGAAGGTATCAATATGAACATTGCAACCTTAGGAGGTACAGTGGAGGAAATATTAATTGAGCTTTAAAATAGGGAATCACAAGACAAGGAATCTCTAGGCATTGCTCACCTAATAGATAGTAGAAACTCCCCAAACTGTTCAAAAAAAGCAAGGAAAAGAGGAAGAAAGCCAAATTTAGAATTAAGATAATTTTCTGGGCAAGCAGCAGGCCAAGTTAAAATTACATCAATTCTTAATGCAAGGAAGGGGAAGAGCCTTCCCAAGGAACCATAAATGTCCTTTCTTGGAATGTTAGGGGCATGAATGCTCCTAACAAATAGTAATTAACTAAATGCTACATTAAAATCTGCAACCCAAAAATAATGCTAATACAAGAAAATAAGCTAGATAACATAGAAATAGGAAATTTTAAAAACAAATTAGGACTCATGGAACTTGAAGCCTCACTAGCAATAGGAGCTTCTAGAGGTCTAGCTATCATCTGGGACCCTCAATGCATCTCAATAAACATAATAGAAAGAAAGCAATACTGGATGAGTGGTACGGTCAGGAACTTTAGAAATAATCTAACTTTTAATATAATTAATGTTTACAGGACTATTCAAAATAGAGAGAAACTTTCAGTTTGGCTTGAAATAGAATCTTACCTCAGTCAAATATAGAACACACTCTATATTTTAGGAGGAGACTTTAACGTGATAACAAAGCTATCTGAAAAAAGAGGGGGCATGAATACTCTCCCCTCGACAGCTAAGGACTTCACCCTATGGAGACATAGGAACTCCCTTCTTAAAATTTTGACAGAGGACAATTCCTTCACTTGGAACAATAGAAGACAAGGTTTTTGCAACATTGCAGAAAAGTTAGACAAATTTTTCATCAAAGGAAGCCTGACCAATTATGATTTCTCCCTTACATCCAAGATCTTACCAGTATCAGGATCAGATCATTACCCAATACTTCTCAACATTTTGACACAAGCTAAACCAAAAAAATGTGGCTTCAAATTTGAAAAAGTGTGGCTTAGCTAATTGAGATCTAGTGGTTAGAACCCAAAATATCAGGATCCAAGATGTTCATAATAGTAAACAAGTTGAAATGGATTAAAAGAAATTGTTAGAATGGAATAAGACTAAGTCTAGAAACATCTTCGAGAGAAAATTGTCCCTAGAAAAAGAATTAGGGGAGATCAATTCTCAAGTCATTCAAGAAGGAATGAATGAAGATCTCTACTATAAAGAGGATAATTTACTCATGGATTATGAGGAGATATTGGAAAGAGAAGAAATATTTTGGAAACAAAAGTCAAGAGAAACTTGGTTAGAAGCAAGTGACAAAAATACTAAATTCTTTCATAATAGCACTAAACAGAGGAGGAACACCAATAGAATATCCCGCATAACAAATGAGAAAGTTCATACCATTAGGGACTCAAAATAAATTTCCACTGGAACAGTTAATTTCTTTAATAAGATTCTCAACAATTGGGAGCATTCAAACTTAGACAGTCAAATAGAACTTCTTAAAAATATACCTAAAGCTATAACTAAACAACATAATAAAATATCAATAGAAAAATTCACTATAGAAGAAATCAAATATGCCTTAATGTAAATGAATCTAGATAAATCTCCTAGACTAAATGGCTTTTCAGCTATCTTCTTCCAAAAGTGTTGGCACTTTATAGGTAGGGAATTCATAGAATCCCTAAAAGGTGTGAGAAACTTAGGAAGATTACTTAAGGAAGTTAACAACACTTTTATAGCTCTAATCCCTAAAAAATTTAAGCCCACCAGGCTCAACGATTTTAGGCCAGTTGCACTATGCAATACTCTATATAAACTTCTCAATAAAACACTAGCACTTAGACTACAAAAACTCCTTCCACTAATCATTAGCAAGGAACAAATAAGGTTTGTACCAGCATATCTATCTTTGATGGGGTAATCATTACACAAGAGTCCATCAACTTGATTCAAAAAAACAAGAACCCTTGTATGCTCATCAAATTAGATATAAATAAAGCATATGACAAAGTAGATTGGAGATTCCTATTCAAGAGCTTAGAAGCCTTTGGATTTTCTAGGAGCTGGATCAACTTAATATTGGAAATTTGGTTGATTTGATTGCATAGATGTTATCATTATGGAAACATATGATCCACATGAAGATTGTACAAGCCAGAGAGAAAGTATGATAGAGCGCATTGCAAATTTGTCTAAGTGTGAGACAGTGTTTTACCAGTGAACCTGGATACAGTTTTTGTTTGCGATGTTGACTAGAGTAAGTTCAGTGCTTGCACACTTGAACATAGGCTCTATGATGACTATTGATCACCCATCTTAGACTACAAGTTAGTACGACATGTACGGAAGAAGTTATGACAGTTTTACCGAAGACAATGTGAAGCCGATAGGACAGAATATGAAGACAAAACTAGTAAGGAGTTAAGGGATTATTTTGTTTATCAAAATAATGACTTAACAATATAAAGGGATGACATCCTAGATTTTAACTCTTGGATAAATCTATTGGTATAAATGTAAATTTAATTTTAATTGTAAATAGAACAAGTAGCAAGTAATTGTAGTAGTATGATGTGAAGTATATGAAGCATATGTAATAGTGATAGTGAACGAGCAGCGAAGTGATATTGATGCAAGTAGTATAAGGTTATGTACCTTAACCTATTTTGTAATCAATGTATATTGTACATTACTTTTTTAGGTAGTGGGCTCATTTGGTAATCACTTTTGTACTACAACTCCTAACAGGGTTGAGGCTTCTAACAAGGCCTATAGTCCCTTAATTAGGACTGATACACTATATGCTTGTAATAGACTCCTAACAGGGTCAACATCCTTAACAAGATACTTTTGATTAGTGGATCTTTGTGGGTACCATCCCCACTGGGGTTTTCCCTTGGCTAGGGTTTTCTCGAGAACAAATAATGTGTTATGAGTTCTTTATTGTTATGCATGTTGTTTAGCTTCTTATGTTATGCATGTATAAAGATAATCTATTATATCCATAATTGGGAAAAAGATAAAGTTTGTAGAATACTGATTCACCCCCCCCCCCCTCTCAGTATTCCCTATTTCTAACAATTGGTATCAGAGTTTAGTTACTCAGAAAAGAATCATTCAAGGAAAGCCTAGCAACTTGAGTAAGATCTCTATGGATATGGATCAACTACAGAAGAATCTTAAAGAAGCTCTTGATCAGATTGACTTGCTTACTATTGAAAAAGATACTTTGAAAAGGAATTATGATGATGTGAAGAACCTCATTGAGAAACTAAAAAATAAATTGGAAGATCTGAGATCTGAAAAGGAATCCAAAGTTTTTATTGAAGATTGTGATGACAATGTGAAAAAAGAAAATGAGATCCTTAAGCATGAATTGAAGATAGAAAATTTGAAGCTTAGTTTGAAAGATGGAAATGGAAAGAATGAAGCAAATTTGAAATATGAGAATGAAAGTCTAAAGACTGAAAATCAAGGACTAAAATCTAAACTTTCTAAAGTAACATCTAAACTTGAGAATGTCAATTTGCAGCATGATGAACTTGAAAAATACAACAAGATTGTGAAAGGTGAACTGACTCAATCCAAACAACAACTTGAAAGGCTATATTCAACTAGTGAGAAGATTGATGAACAAATATCTTATCAGAAACCATTCTATGATAAGACTAGTCTTGGATTCAACACTTTCAAAGCAAATGATGAAGGCAAGGAACCAGATCTGAAGATATCTAAAAGAATGGATGAGAAGAAGCCTGATGAGATCAACAAATCTAAAGATACACCTAAAGAAGAAGAATCACCAAAGCAAGAGGAATCACCCAAAGGTATGCAAAGAGAATTCAAATGTAGATGTTTTTCTTGTAATACTATTGGTCTCATGAAGAGAGATTGCACAGGTAAACAATTTAAACCTCTTATTGGTTATTATTACAATTGTCATGGTTTTGGACATAGAGCTATTGATTGTAGGAAACCTAAATTTATTGAGAATAATGATGGTAGTAGAATGTTTAGGAATACTAACAATGCAAATAAGAAACCTACTAAAGATATGAACAAAAGAAGTGGAGTAGTATGTTATAGATGCAACAAGGTTGGACACATTGCTAGAAACTGCAGATCACAAATCAATCAACTTGGACCAAGATATAGAAACAATGAAATTGTTTGTCAAATATGAAACAAGATTGGACATACAGCAAGGTTTAGAAGAATGAACAATAGAGTTTTTATCCTAATCCTAACCCTAGGAATCATGCAAGAAGAAATGAAGATGCAAGTAATAGTTAGAAAGGATGTTGTAGTAATTTAGATGAAGTAAAGTTTATCAAAAGCACAAATCAAGGAGACATATTCAACATTGAAGGTAATTAGAAAGGTGAAGTATTGAAAGGAAAGAACGAATCTTTACTTGACCTATCTCAAAGTACTTAATTCTTGAAAATTGCAGTAGAATAGGAACTTAGATTTAGTATAGAAGTAGATATATGATGAATTTAGTCTTGCGCAATTAATGCAAGGTAGTTTATGATGTTCTAATGCTATGGTTAAGAGCGCAAAGAAAAATATTATGTTTTGCAAGATTGCAAGAAGTTTTAAGTTTTGCAGGTTAGCAGAGACAACTTTTTAGAAAGAAGCGGCAAAAGAATTGAATGTGATGTCAAATCTAAGTGAGATTGAATTAATAAAAGGTTATGATCAATATTATTTGATCATCAAAGTGAATTCAAGTGTCAAGGAGATCAAAGAGCAGTGATAGAAAGCATTTTGCAAGGATTTGGATAAGAATTTTGTGTCAAATCTATGCAAGCCCTAAAATCATGAAATTAAGGTATTTTACTTGACAAATCTTTGAATCAGTAAAGGCATTTGAAGAAATCATGGATGTTTCCTTAATACACAATGCCAAAGATAAGAATATACCTAAATTGATAAGGGAACTAGTAGAACCATTGGAAGAAGACCCTAGGTTTGCATTATCATCCGTACCAGATGGAGTATTACATTTAGAGAATGTCAAAAGTTATCTTGGATGCAAACTAGAGATAGTAAATGATAGTGATTTCACAGATGAATATCAAAAGATTTACAATTAGGAGATGACACTAAAACAAGGTTTTGAATACTTGAAACATAATGAAATTTTCAAATATGGATTACAGTATGAATTTGATAATGAAGAATGCACTAAGATTATTTTGAGTACAATTCATAATGGAAATTTTTGGCTAGAGGATAGAGTGATAGATATTACAGCTGATTTGATTCATGAAGTCACTAGATTATCTAAGACTGGAGCTATTCCTTTTAATGAGAAAAACAATCATTGACAACAATAATTCATCCTATAATGGTAGAGAAATTTTGATTAGTAAGATCAAATAAGTTGATGTGAGATACATATGCAAGATCCTAACTACTAAGTTTTGTGCAAATTCAAGAGAAGATGACATGGCAGCTGGAATGGTACATGCAACCTATCTTATGTGTGTTGACAGGGTACCAGTTGATATGTGTGAAATTATTAGAATTTAATTGTTTGAGAACTTGGAGAAGATCAAGAAAACTAAGTATACATAGTTTAGGTTCTCATCCCTAATCACATACATGTTCTTGTTGGAAATATTCAGGAATTAACCGAGTTACTGAGAGGGGAGGGGTGAATCAGTAACTCCAAATTTTCTTTCAATTTTAACATGTAATTTACTTTTAACCTTTGCATACAGAAAGCATGAAATTTAAAAGCATTCACAATAATGACACATAGATTTGGTTACCCAGAAACCTTCCAAAAGAAAGTAAAACTGGGGTGGGGATGAAACCCACAAAGCTTTAATACTGCAGAATAAAGTTGGCCGGTTAAGGCTTACAATTTGATCACTTCTGATGATCTGCCCTGTTAGGAGCAATAAGGATTGCTAAATCCACCCTGTTAAAGGATTTACAAACATACAATAAAGTATGCACTCGGTAAAGAGATTTTACAAAAGACTGTTAAGTCTACCCGATTAAAGGATTTAGTACTAATTCCCCTGTTAGGATGAAACAGTAGATCTCTTGCTTTGCAACTGGATTGCTGATTGAGATTCGCTGATGTACTGATCACCTTCTATGATGAATTTGTCTTTGCTGTTCCTTATACTGCTGAAGTCTTCTGTAATTCGCTTATCTCTACCTTTCTTTCTCTTTCACATATATACTTCTTCTTTTTTTTTTCTTGACATTTTTACAACATTGTTTATATACAAGTCTTAAACAATTAATTACAATTATAATTACAAAGTCAGCTTGACAAATAAACATAAGTGCTACTAAGTCAGCCCAAGTATGGTTACACGGTTCCTGCAAACTGACTCGGTGACTTTCTAATACTCGGCGTCCACTGCATTACTCGGCATCATCATGCACTCGGTAGAAGTGAAGGCACGGTTCATACTGATCACTCGGTAGGTTTTGAACTCGGTAAATACTGGTGACTCGGTAGACATGATGTTACTCGGTTTACACTGTCCTATTCGATTTGTACTAACTTGCTCGGTTTGCACTGTCTGCTCAGTTTGCACTGAGAACGCAAATAAGTGTTGTCACTAGTGGCAATTCTGCTTAATGCCAACAATCTCCCCCTTTGGCATTAGTGACAAAAACACTTATTGGCCAAAACTTATATACATGAATCATGCTGAGTTTTATTTTGATTTTTCAAAATATAGATTTTTATACATTGTCTCCCCCTTTCAATGTGCTTACTATTTCTATACAAATCTTCTTCTATACATATCTCCCCCTTTTTTACGATAATGCCAAAGGTGTGTATACAAGTTATTTACAGAGAGAATCCAAAATTTGATAGAAAATCAGAATGTACCTTCATTATTAGTGCCAAGGTTCTGTCCCAACGTTCTTGCAGAATCTTACATGTTTGTATAGCAATTTGGACTTCTGCAGAGAGTTCAATCATGTGATCTGCTATAGAGAACTGATTGTCATGAATCAATGTTTTGGAATGTTCAATGTGCTTATACATTGTATTCATGATGGGAAGGATCATGTGTTGGATGTCTAGCAGTGTGGACCAGATCCTTGTGTCTTCTTTCAGTAGATCAGACTGCATATTTGATAGGTGTGAAATTTTCATGTGATGAGCAGAGCTTGAACTTGGTTCAAGTTGCAGCTTCTGTATGCTAATCTTCATGTCCTCATCCATTTTATTCATTTTATCCTTAACATCCTTTGTGAACTCGGCAATGTTGCACAATCTGGCCAAAAGAGAGGTAGCATTCGAATAGATAGATTCAGTGTTAGACAAAACTAAAGACAATTCTACTTGGTTAATAGCTATGTGCTGAGAAATGTGCTCAAGCACTTTATTGTTGAATCTCTTCTTGGCTCTTTCAACTAATTTTTCTGTTCTAGATGAATCCTCATTGTATTTATCAACTGCTTCTGCTAATTGTAACAAAACATGTTGGGAGGAGTCTACTTTAATGCCTAATGCATCAGACAAAATGTCCTTAGCATCCTTGATGATTTGATATTCCTTGTCTCTCTCCTCTTTAAGCTTCTTTTGTTTTGCTTTCCTTTGGAGGATCTCACCTATATTTTGCATTTGGTCTGCTGATAGATTTGCAAAATCTAATGTAGGAATCTCTATCTCTTCATCTAGGTCTATATCCTCTACTACATTCTTACCCAAAAATTTTATACTCGGTAGAGCCTTAGGCTTATCTAAACTTAATGCTTTGGTAGTAGTGACAGTAGATAAAGTAGGGCTGGCTATAGATACTGGTATACTTTCTACTGGAGAGCTTAAAATATTTACACTTGAAGATTCAAAAATTGGAAAACTTACTGCTGGAAAACTTGATGATGCGGGAGACTGCAACTCGGTAGAAGAAATGGTAGTTGCTTCTGTTGTTGCTATGGATGATTGGACAAATGTGGAAGTTGTCACAACCATGCTTGAAGGTGTCTCCGGGCTGGATATAGAAACTTTTACTGGAGAGGTAGGAAGGGATGCAATGACTTCTGCTGCTATCCTCACAGTATCATCTACCTCAGTGTCTTCTTCTTGTTCATCACTGTCATCTTCAATATCTTTTATTATTACTGTTTCAATACTCGGTTGGTGAAGGTGGTATATGTTCTTCCATGTAGCATTTGCAGCCTTCACAACCGATTCAATATTGTTGATCAAAATCAAACAAGTATTGAACTTCAATGTCATCTTATTTTCATTTTCTTTTAATGCTTTCTTTACTTCATCATTTTTCAAGCTCGGCATCAACTGTCTCAGGTTTTGATCAAATATGTCTATCACAGTTTGCTTTGCATTGCTCCATCTCATTTTTATTGGATTTAATAGAACTGCTGGAACCTGTGGGGCTATTTCTTCAGGAGAGTATTTCCACTGTCCCATCTTTTCAATAACAGCATCTTCTATTTCCTTCTGTTCTGTTTCCGATCTGGTTTCATATTTTAAGGATTTTATGTTACTTACTCCAGATCCTGATCCGTCTCTAAAGAGTTTGAGCTTTTCTTGAAGGTTTAGAGGAGGCCTTTTGAATACTATGTCTTTATCTACCTTGGCTGCCTTGCCTGCCTTGCCTCTTGTATTTCTCCTTGTAAATACAGCAGTAGGAGGCTTAGGTGCCTTAGTGATGAAAACCTTTCCTTTCTTCTTTGCAGGTTCTGGTTCATCTATTTTCTCTTCCTTTTCCTCTTCTTCTTCATCTTTTTCTTCTTTGTCCTCGGTTATCATTTGCATTTTAGCTATCCTCTTCTTTCCTTTGTTTACCGCCTGTGGAAGCTTTATGCTTAGTTCAATTCTCACCTTAGCTTCATCATATGTTCCAAAATATGGAGCTTTGGGATTGACAAGCTGATTAAGAAGAGCTTCAATGATATTCTTGGTTTCATCAATATTTACCTCATAAGGAAGAGGTTTTACATATACAGTCCTCGGTTTAACTGCTTGAATATATATATTATCACAATCCACCATAAAACAAATGTCATCTTTGTAATCTTCCACCAACTTCTGTGGAATCCAGAATCTGTCATTCATTTTCTCTTTGAAAGACTCAAAATAATTATCCATGATGCTTTCAAAATTTTCACCCATTTCTGAGATGTATTCATTTATTTCATAGAGGACTGGCACATCTTTTCTCCATACAAATTTTCCTTTAGAAGGGAAGAATTTCTGAACATAGAAGAATAAACAGACCAATAAGGATCCAAACTTACATGGATTGTTTTTGGAAGTTTTAATGCTTTCCATGTTTTTGTTAAACTGCTTTAACAATAAGTCTGCTAGGTCAAATGTTAAGTTATTCTTGACCACTTTGTATGCTAGGTCAATAGCTTCACAGGAGACACTGTTCTGTCGACTAGAACTGTAAATCTTATGGGCAATAATGTGTGTACCAAACTTCAGTTCCACATCGGTAATGCTGCTAACTTTCATGCCTCTACCATCCCACTCGGCTAGGGTTTTCTTCTCTAGTTCCGTCCGACCTAGGGTTTTGGTATTTTTTGCTTTGTTCAACATGGGAAGACCGGTGACTTATTGAATCATCCTTTTTGTGATCTCAATAGGTTGCTCAAGCCAAATCTTGCCATCGTGTACACGGCTGAGAATGTATCTAACCCATTTATCTCAAAAGTTTTGAGGTAGATGTGCAATGTGAACTAAACCTTTATCTTCTAGATGTTTGTGCTCAGGTTTCAGAATACCATCCACACACAGTTCCTCACGCACAATATCTAGTTCTAGGTTCCCCATTTCATGAATTAAACAGTTAAAATGATTGCAGATATCGTTAATAAGCAGTACCTTAGGAGGAATCTAAGATTGAGCTTCGTTCGGATCTAGGGCACGATCTTGAAATCTCGTGCTTTCCATTCCCCTTGGACTAACATATCAGATCCTTTCTTCGCTGAAGTGCTGGATGATGCCATGATAGCTCACAGAAAACTCCTTTCGCAAAAGTATTGAATCGCTGGGTTGCTCTTGAAATTTTTTGCTCTCAAAGTGCTAAAGGTTCGCGGTGAAGAATGAGTTCGATTACTTGCTTTTTTTTTGTTTACAACTCTGTCAATAATGCTTAGTACAAATTAGGGTATGAATTCTGACGGACTGTCACCCACTAAGAATTAATTGCTTGGTAAAGACTTCGCAACTCGGTGAACTCGAGAATTCATATTGCTCCGACCTCGCTCGATGAAGACTGATGCCGACCTTTCTTGGTGAAGACTGATACCGACCTCCCTGCATCTTGCATGCTGATTTAGATCTTTCTTTTAATTTCAGTTCTGGAACTGCTTGAAATTGGTCTATGAGAATACAGTTCCAGTGCTTTCTTGGAAATTTAGTTTGAGTCGGTAGAGCCATCCATTCCATTACTTGGACTGGATTGCTCGGTAGCTTTAGGAATCTATTTTTGTCTCACCTGTTTCCTGACCTTAGTTGCTTCATTCTTCTTTCCATCTTCAACTTCACTAGCATTCATGTAGTTTCTTGCTATGTGACCGAGTTTAGTGCATTTGAAGCATCTTACGGTAGTATCTCTTTTCCTTAGATGATGTTTTATGCAATTCATGCCAATGTGTCCATATTCTCCACAGTAATGACATCTACACCAGGTGTTGTAGTCCCATCCAAACATTGCTTTCATAATTTGTTCTACTGGATTAAATTTCTTGGATCTACACTTGGATGCCTTGTGACCTTGTTTGTTGCACTTGTGACAATTACCTCTGAATCTAGGTTTTTCCCTGCATTCATTTGCTTTGTGACCAGGTTGATTGCAGCTGTAACATTTTCCATTGAATTCTTCTTTTTCATTGTTCCAACATTTATTTGAAGTATGTCCTATTTTACCACAATGATTACAAGTAGGTTTTTGATTTCTTTGAGTACCTTGCTTAGAGGATTCGCCTTCTCCTTTGTATCCAAGTCCTGCTTTTCCTTTTTGCCTATGAAGATTTCGCTCATACAGCTGATTCAAGTCTTCTTGGCTTTTCAGCATTCCTTCATTGATTTGTTTTTCAGTGTTTAGGTCATCCACCAATCTTAGATTGATTTCCTTTTCAGATCTTAGTTCTTCTCTTGTGCTTTCTATCTCTGATCTTAGATTCAGAATTTCCTCATTTGTATGAGAGATCTGATCAATTAGGTTTTCTAGCTGAAGGGTTTTATTTTGGACTTCACTGTTTCTTCCATCTAATTCATCTTTCAACTTGTTTCTTTGTTCCAAGATCTCATAGAATCTTGTAGAGTGTAGCTCTTGTTCTCTTTTCAATTTTCTCACTTCTTCCTGCAGAGACCCATTCTTTTCTAGGAGTTCTTTGATAGCATTGTTTGCTTCATCTGAGTTATTTGAGGGAAAAAGATCTTCAATCTTTTCTTCAATGTAATTCTGATCATTCATCTGATTTGCAAGTTCCTTCCTTCTTCTTAGGGATTGGGAAAGATGTTCTTTTGCTTCTTTGAGTTTAGCTATGGCCATTTCCAGATCTAGCTTTTCATTTTCAATCACCTTGTTCAGTTTGAATACCTCCATTGTCCTGGATCTTTGCTCAAGCTAGTTAAGCTTTATCTTGAGAACCAATGCTGCTCTGATACCAATTGTTGAAAATATTCAAGAATTAACCGAGTTACTGAGAGGGGAGGGGTGAATCAGTAACTCCAAATTTTCTTTCAATTTTAACATGTAATTTACTTTTAACCTTTGCATACAGAAAGCATAAAATTTAAAAGCATTCACAATAATGACACATAGATTTGGTTACCCAGAAACCTTCCAAAAGAAAGTAAAAATGGGGTGGGGATGAAACCCACAAAGCTTTAATACTGCAGAATAAAGTTGGCCGGTTAAGGCTTACAATTTGATCACTTCTGATGATCTGCCCTGTTAGGAGCAATAAGGATTGCTAAATTCACCCTGTTAAAGGATTTACAAACATACAATAAAGTATGCACTCGGTAAAGAGATTTTACAAAAGACTGTTAAGTCTACCCGGTTAAAGGATTTAGTACTAATTCACCTGTTAGGATGAAATAGTAGATCTCTTGCTTTGCAACTGGATTGCTGATTGAGATTCGCTGATGTACTGATCACCTTCTGTGATGAATTTGTCTTTGCTGTTCCTTATACTGCTGAAGCCTTCTGTAATTCGCTTATCTCTGCCTTTCTTTCTCTTTCACATATATACTTCTTCTTTTTTTTCTTGACATTTTTACAACATTGTTTATATACAAGTCTTAAACAATTAATTACAATTATAATTACAAAGTCAGCTTGACAAATAAACATAAGTGCTACTAAGTCGGCCCAAGTATGGTTACACGGTTCCTGCAAACTGACTCGGTGACTTTCTGATACTCGGCGTCCACTGCATTACTCGGCATCGTCATGCACTCGGTAGAAGTGAAGGCACGATTCATACTGATCACTCGGTAGGTTTTGAACTCGGTAAATACTGGTGACTCGGTAGACATGATGTTACTCGGTTTACACTGTCCTGTTTGATTTGTACTAACTTGCTCAGTTTGCACTGTCTGCTCGGTTTGCACTGAGAATGCAAATAAGTGTTGTCACTAGTGGCAATTCTGCTTAATGTCAACAGTTCTTTCATCTTTCGAGGAGATTTCCTTACACCATAGGAAATGATTGGAATGATGGAGAAACTACAATGGAAAGGATTAATGTAGTATACAGAAGACATGTTATTGATAGTGTTAATGAGAGTGCAGTACTTGTTATTAAGACATTTCAAACTATTGTGTCTAGCAGATCAAGGATCCCTAAGTCTCTTGTTGAGAAATATAAAGATGATATATGTTTTATGGTGGATACTGACCTTACCTATATTGAAGTAGTAGAACCTAGAATAGAGTTCATAGACCCTCTTGGCTATGAAATATCTAAGGTAGAAACTAAAGAGTATGTTAGCAGACTACTAAAGTGTAAGTTGGACACTCAGTGTAACAGGTTTGGAACCTTTGAGGAGAACTTCAACTCTACAAAGATTCTAATTGAAGAGAAGCAGTCTAAGAAGAGAGTTGAGAGCACTATTAAGAAAATCTTAAAGGATACATGAATGACAAAGAGGGTTTTTGGTAGCAAAGCAGACAGCAGCAGCAATCAGAGAGAGTGGAAAAAAGGAAGTTTTGTCTATCCCTCCTTTATCATCAATTGTAGTGCCACAGGAAGAACCACAAGTAAAGGTGAAAGTGGAAGTACCTGAGAAGGACATAGAAACAAAGATGTCTACTAGATCCACTTCCTCCACACCTAGCAAAAGAGTTAAGGAGAGTGCTACAAACTAGGAAAGAGGCATAAAACTCTAGTGCAACCTATTCCAAGAAAGATTGTAGAAGTCAAAGATGATGTCACTACTAAGAAGAAAGCTTGGAAACCAAAAGTTGAAAAGCTTAATGAGAAGATTATTGAGAATGGTGACTTTGCAAGAATGAACAAATATTATGATCTTTATGATTATACTGATAGACTTAATCTGGAGAATACAGTTGTGAAGCATATGATCTTGACTGGCAAGAAGTTTGACACTATTCAAGATCAAATACCTGATGATCTTTATAACAAACTTCTGAATAGAAAGAAGAGAGCATCAGAGGAAGAGATAGCTATTAGAGAAAATCTTGTGAGGAAGCTTTGTGAAATAGGAGATGAAGCTCATTTCAATCAAATCATGAAATCCCTAAGCACCCATCTGAGAACCAAAAGGAGAAAAATTTAGATTATGGGAGGCAAGTATGAAGAAGTAAATTCTGAGATAGAACAGGCAATTATCAAGGTTATGGTAGATTATGTTGGAGAATGATCAGTTGCAGTAGACCAAGTAGGTGAGAAAGTACAAGAGGACATCCCTCTTCTCCAACTATTAATATTGAAGATGAGACAATGAATGTAGAAGGTACACAAATCACCTTGGATATTGATGAAAATGTATTCAATAATTTGGAGAACATTGTTGACAATTCGGCCTTTGAGGAATAGGAAGCTACAAAAGAAGAAGAGATGACAGAGACCACTATTGTGGAACCACTAGTTATAGAATAACAAATTCCCATTCCCACCAAAGAAGATATCAGTCTTACTCCTGAGACTGGAAAGAAGACACAAATTGGATCTATGATTGAGCATTTGGGAAAAGAAGTAGATGATGATGATCAGTTGGAACTCATTACATCCTAGAACAAAATAATTGGTAAGAATAAGAAGGTGAAGAGTCTTGAAGGGTGTCTGAAGGAACTAACTGAGAAGTTACAAAGTACTGTAACTACACAAATTTCAGAAGCAGAACCTATGGAGAAGGAAAAGAAGGTAATGAGCACCTTTGATAATGAATTCACAAACCTAGCTAATATTGCAAAAGTGAAAGCATAAGAAGACTATGAGGCTAGAATTCTTTTGAACATCAGTTAGTACATCAGCAATGATATCAATACTCTTGATATCTGTATCAAGGATTTGAGGAGGCACTTGGAAATAGGAAAATCATTGTACATACAGTGTACAAAATTAGAGACTTTGACAGTTGAGGAAGATCAGAAGATAAAGTTGAAGGAAGCAGAGATTCTAAATGAAACAAACCTTCTATCTAGTCCTAATGTGAAGGTTTGTAATGTTGAGAAGAAAGTTAGAAAACTGTATGATGAAATTAGAGTTGTACAAGATGAGAAAGATAGGAAATTGAGAAGATATACTCTTTTGAGAGAGCATGTTTTTATGAAGTTGAGCATAATTGAAGAACAGTTGGAAGAATGTCTTTCAGCAAAGACATCTTTTTAGAAATTTAACTTTGAAAACCTCCAAGCATGTGAAATTGCTTCTTATTGACTAAGCGCACTACTTAATGTGGCAGATTCCATTAAGAAATCATGGGAGAAGGAGATAGAAGCCATGAAGATAGATTTTGCAAATTGTGTTGCAAGCCTATCGGCTTTGTAATAAATAAATTGAGGTATAATCTTTTTGTGATACAAGTTTGTGACCCTTCCTACCTTATTTTGTCATTGTTGTCAAAGAGGGAGAGATATATAGAAGAAAATTGATAGTATATGATAAGGGTTGTTACTCTTAGGGGGAGTACTATATTAGAGGAAATAATTTTTGAGGAGTTATAAGGATAGTATGTATTTTATACTATGGCCACAGTTTTGAACATTTTTGAGATTTTGAGTTGTACACTTAGCCAATTTTCTCATATGTTGCCACCAATGACAAAGGGGGAGATTGTTGGCAATTTGGCTGAGTTGATTGCATAGATGTTGTCATTATGGAAATATATGATCCACATGAAGATTGTACAAGTCAGAGAGAAAGTATGACAGAGCACATTGCAAATTTTTCTAAGTGTGAGATAGTGTTTTACCAGTGAACCTAGATACAGTTTTTGTTTGCGATGTTTACTAGAGTAAGTTCAGTGCTTGCACACTTGAACATAGACTCTATGATAACTATTGATCACTCATCTCAGGGTGCAAGTCATTACGGCATGTATGGAAGAAGTTATGATAGTTTTACCAAAGACAGTGTGAAGTTGACATTACAAAATATGAAGACAGAACTAGTAAAGAGTTAAGGGATTATTTTGTTTATCAAAATAATGACTTAACAATATAAAGGGAAAAAATCCTAGATGTTAACTCTTGGATAAAGCTATTGGTATAAATGTAAATGTAATTGTAATTGTAAATAGAACAAGTAGCAAGTAATTGTAGTAGTATGATGTGAAGTATATGAAGCATATGTAATAGCAATAGTGAAAAAGTAGCGAAGTGATATTGATGCAAGTAGTATAAGGTTATGTACCTTATCCTATTTTTTAATCAGTGTATATTGTACATTACTTGTTTAGGCAGTGGGCTCATTTGGTAATCACTTTTGTACTACAACTCCTAACAGGGTTGAGGCTTCTAACAAGGCCTATAGTCCCTTAATCAAGACTGATACACTATATGCTTGTAATAGACTCCTAACAGGGTCAACATCCTTAACGGGATACTTTTGATTAGTGGATCTTTGTGGGTACCATCCCCACCGAGGTTTTCCCTGGGCTAGGGTTTCCTCAAGAACAAATAATGTGTTATGAGTTCTTTATTATTATGCATATTGTTTATCTTCTTATGTTATGCATGTATAAAGATAATCTGTTATATCCATAATTGGGCAAAAGATAAAGTTTGTAGAATACTAATTCAGCCCCCCTCTCAGTATTCCCTATTTCTAACACTTAATTTTTGAGTGCATTTCCACCCCTATGATCTCTATTTTAGTAAATGGCACTCCAAAAGGTTTTTTTGGCATATCAAGGGGGATAATACAAGGAGATCATATCTCCCCTTTCTTATTCATCATTATGGCCGAAGCATTAGGCAGGGCCATCTTGAAAGAATGGGAAAGGGGGACTATTGAGGGTATTACCATCACCAATGATTTGGATCCTACAACACATCAAAATTTTGTAGATGACACTTTGTTATACAGAGCCAGTAAAAGAAAGGAGGCAAAATCTTTTAAGAAGATTCTGGAAACATATACAAAATCATCAGGACAAGAAATTAACTCAAAAAAATCAGAAATCTTTTTCTTTAATATTGACAAAAAGGTTGAGAAAGATATATGTTGAATCCTTAATTTTAAGCTAGGTGAGATTCCTTGTAAATACCTAGGCCTACCCTTAGTTAAGGACAATAGAGCCAAAGATATATCAGACCCCATAATTGAGAAAATTAAGAAAAAATTGAATTCATGGAAGGGAAGATGGATATCCTCTACAGGAAGAGAAAATATGGTTAGGTCAGTCTTGGTAGCTATGCCAACTTATCAATTATCATGCATGCATCTCCCCTCTAACAAAAAATCAAAAATCATCAAGCACTTAAGAATTTTTTTTTGGCAAGGGAGTAAGGAAAAAAAGAAAATCCCACTACTCTCATGGGAAAAAATTTGCAAACCAAAAGAAGAAGGGGGAGTGGGTCTAAAAAACTTGGGGGATCAAGGGAGTGCCCTTGGTGCCAAGTTATTATGGAGACTTTTTATGAACCTGGAAGCAAATTGGGCAAAACTCCTCATTCACAAATACTTAAAATACAATTCCCCCATCAATATCTTCAGAGAGACCAATCCTCCAAAAGGATCAAAAATATGGAATTTCATGTTGGAATGTAGACACATTATTATGAAGAAATTAACCTAGAATCTAGGCTCAGGTGAGGAGGTTCTCTTCTAGGATGACTCATGGGGGGGTTATGAATCAATATCTAATTATTTAGATAACCCATCCCTCATTAATTTCTTAAAGGGTAAGATTGGAATCCTACTAAAGGACCATATCATTTTTAATGGAGAGGAATGGGTATGGAGATCCCTGAAAAGTTCAGGGATTTCATCAGTAGAAGAGATGGTAGTTACAGAAATTCTAAAAAAAAAGAAAGATCTCATTCAACAATTCTAAAGATACATTAGTATGGGATGGATCCAAAATGGGTGAATATAACACAAAATATGGATACAATCTCATTTCCCAAAATTACAAAAGAACCAAAACTGAAATACCAATTAAACTATGATGTAGTAAAGAGTGTCTTCCTAAAGAAGGTTTTTGCACTTGGCTAGCACTAAATTATAGGCTTTTAACTATGGAAAGATTTAGGAATCTAGGCTTCTCAGGTCCTAGTAAATGCTCCCTCTATGAGAGTTGTGAAGAGGATGCAGACCATTTATTTTTAAACTACCCCTTTATGAATCAATGTTGGCAGTGGCTTGCAGGAAACTTGGGTTGGTCATCAGTTTTCCCCCACTTTCTCCTGGCAATGTTACAAGCTTGGCCGGTTATTAAAAAAGAGCATTTATGCCAACCTATGGACTTCATCCCCCTCAATTTTGGTTTGGGAAATTTGGAAGGAACGAAATAGAAGAATCTTCAAAGAGGAAAAACTAGACTGGAGACAACTATGTAATAAAATCAAAGCTACCATCATAGAGAACATGAATAGAAGAATCTCTAAAATCCAAAAAATGGATCTTTATATGAGCCACTGGGATGGAAAAATAAGAGGAAAATGGATAGGTCTATCCCTCCCCCTTTAATTGGTTTAGGTGATCAAAACAAGATATCTAAGACAAAAGTATGTAAATGGAGCCCTCCAATGGAGGGCTGGTTCAAACTTAACTTTTATGGACCTTCTAGAGGGAATCCAGGGATAGCAAAAATTAGATGTTGTATCCATAACCAAGAAGGAAAGGAAATAGCCTCCTTGGCTGCCCCCATTGGTATTGAAACTAACAACTAGGTGGAACTTTATGCTTTAGTTAAAGGACTCAGTAAATGTGCCTCCATGGGATTACAACACCTTGAAATAGAAGGAGATTCGGAAATGATTATTAATGCGCTTAGGAAAGGATAAATTCCAAAATAGAGATTAAAT